>JARQOC010000006.1:355843854-355914207 GCA_033576535.1 Allobates femoralis | reverse complement strand
AAATCTGCAATCAATCAATTAAGCGATTTTACATTGTAAAATCGCTTGATTACACGCAGCGACGCACAGACGATATCGCTTAAGCGATCAAAAAAGCAGATCGCTTAAGCGATATCGCTCAGAAGATTGATGCGTGTGACGTGGCCTTTAGGCAACTTTTGCACTTTGGCCACCTTCTCTTTGTCCAGATGCACACTCTCACTGGAGACTGTATGTCCGAGGTACTCTATTTCCTCCTGGAACAGATAACACTTGTGAGGCTTTGTTTTCTGTCGATGTTTCAGAAGCCACTCTAGCACCTGCCCTAGTTTAGCAAGATGCTCCTCAAACATGGTGGAATAGATTTTGATGTCATCAAGGTATATTAGCGTGGCTTGAAAGTTCAAGTGTCCAAGATAATTTTTCAATCACTGGAAAGTCCCAGGGGCATTAGTTAACCTGAACAGCATCTGATTAAATTTGAGCAGTCAAAGAGGAAGAATGAAAACTGTCTTCAGCCAATCTAGCTTGGCCGTATGGACTTTCCAGTAGCAAGTGGAGGAAGTATCTAGCATTCCCTAATACCCACAGGGATTCTTCCATTTTTGGCAAACGAAATGAAGCTAGAACAGTGCATTCAACCACCAATAGCCCACGCAGAATCTCTTTGTTTTGCCAATAGGCACCATCCAGGGGCTATGACTCTCTTGTATTACCTTTACATTTTGCAGCTTGTTTGACAACAGATGGTTCACTTTTGATACATCTTAGGTGGAATCTGATAGAATCTTTCTCATATGGAGACTGTGTTTCCGAAAGGAATTTTGTGCTGGATATTGGTATTTCACCTGTTTGAGTTGTCTGGGGGAGGATTCAGATAGATCTGCTTCCACCTGTTCTAGAACCCCCTCTTCTTCTGCTTAATGGACACTCAGAATGTCCACAGGTCTCCATCCACAGAAGTCTACTTCATGGCATTTTATCTTATGAGATTCTCTTGCATCACATAGAGTCATGCAATTTCCTTCTTGAGAACCAGCCATAGACTTATCCTCTTAAAATCAAGCTCACCAACACACACCCATGTGGCATGGTTACTAGGGCGTGAATGATCAGAGGTCCTGGTATCCCTTCTCCCATTCCCTAGGGTTCGACTTGCACCTCAACTCCTAAGTTTTTTTGACATGGTGTGCCATAGTGAGCACTGTCTGGTGACGTGGCAAAGGCAGCATGACATTAGTGGGTAAAACTAGTTTTCCTAGGGGTTGGAGGCTGCTGGCAATATCTGGATTTAATCAGCTGTTGGAACACTCTTCTACTGGGGCAGTACCAAGACACACCCACTCCTGATAGGACCTTTCACTAGTCTAATTCCCTTCTTTCCAAGATTCTCTCCGCAGCCACATGTCTCTATTCATACCATCTCCGCTGGGGTAGGTAATTCATTGGCTGCCATTCAACCGGATAGTTGGGCCCCCTGTGGATCAGGCGACATTTGAGAAATATTGACAAAAATATACATCTGGCATTGTGGTTACCTGGGACCTCCTGTCCATTAGAAAACAAATGTTTTATCCATTCAACTCGGTCCATGTATTGAGACTGTTAGAACTGAGTGATGTCTTTGGAGCCTTCAATCCTCCTTACAGAGGGACCTAGCCCTGTGGTATGGTTCCTAACCATGGAGTGTGTTAGTGTTATTATCTGCACCCTTTGTTCACTGTACCTCATGGGGAAACTGCTCGACATCTGTCCCATTCCTCAACAAGTCCAACACTCAATTCTGTGCTTGTTTGGTGGGTGGCTAGGTCTGAAGTGTTGTTTCCCAGGAAGGGGATTCCCTCTCTTTGATTGCGCTTCATGCTGGGATCCAGGATTTGGTCCTGGGGTAGCTATAAGGATATTCTTATGCTCTGCAGGGGGTCGAGGGAAGGTACTTCATGGCTTCTAACCATACAAACTGTATAGCTAAAGCCTCTTGTCTTCGTATTTTGCTTTGGCTCCGACTTCAAGGATGATCATATTGAGATTGTAACACAGTCATCACTTCAGGGTCTGTCTCAAATAAGGGTCTCTCAGGCTCACAATCAGGTGGTCTTTTATTACATCAACTAGAAGGCCTAGTTCCCTACTTTGCCTTAAGTCTCCTGTTAATATGAGCTATAACTTCTTGCAGAGCATTAACATATTGGGTGACTGTCTCTACCTTTCTCTGAACCTGACAGATGAGGTGGATGCGCAAATTACCTATGTCAGTTGTATCACCGTACATATCCTTTAAGATCGGAATCACCTTGTCTTCACTATCACAGCCTCTGAACTGCCTAAACATCACTGTCTTATGGGCCTCTCTGTCTAAGGGCAGCAGGGCCATCTACAACTGTATGGCAGGTGTCATGGGGTGCATATGTAACATGCTTTTCAGTCGTTCTACCCATTTCCACAACAAAAAAATTTGGGAGATTGCTAAATTTAGTCCCCTGGGGAATGGGGTCGCTGGGAGACTCAGACACTGACTAGTCCGCCATTCATGTGTTGAAATGTTGCATCCTGCCAACTATGCCAAGTATAAACAGGATTTGAGAACGGTGAAGTAAAGGTGACTTACTGATGACTCACAATGGGTATCTATTTTATAGAAATAAACAGCACAGATAACAGACAATAAAAAAACACAGTACAATACACAATCAGTAATATCCAAAATATAAATGTACCACAGGTGACACCTGAGCCATTGTCTCTTCTAATCTTTTTGCTTGAGGAAACACCTATTTTGCTACTTATTTCCTAGTAGTTGTTCTTGACCAGCAGAAGACAATATTCTCCCATAGAAACTGCAAGATAGTAGATGAGCGTGCCTTCCGCTGCTCCTACTCCCTTACAAACATACCACATCTCATAGGCAGGGGATGATGCCAAAAAGTATACAGACAGGACAGCATGAGATCACAGCTGTTGCTTTTTGTGAAGTTAATAATTTGTATGCCTGTTTTATCACGAGTGACTGTTTCTGCCAGGTCCTCAGTTCCTTTAGCTCATCATAAATCAATTCAATGAGGTATGAGCTTGTTTCCTCCCTGGCCAAGAGCTGTGGCATGGGCCGACTATTTTTCCTGCATTGTCAGACACAACCATTACACAGTACTGTATACAGTTAGGGCCAGAAATATTTGGACAGTGACACAATTTTGGCGAGTTGGGCTCTGCATGCCACCACATTGGATTTGAAATGAAACCTCTACAACAGAATTCAAGTGCAGATTGTAACGTTTAATTTGAAGGGTTGAACAAAAATATCTGATAGAAAATGTAGGAATTGTACACATTTCTTTACAAACACTCCACATTTTAGGAGGTCAAAAGTAATTGGACAAATAAACATAACCCAAACAAAGTATTTTTATTTTCAATATTTTGTTGCGAATCCTTTGGAGGCAATCACTGCCTTAAGTCTGGAACCCATGGACATCACCAAACGCTGGGTTTCCTCCTTCTTAATGCTTTGCCAGGCCTTTACAGCCGCAGCCTTCAGGTCTTGCTTGTTTGTGGGTCTTTCCGTCTTAAGTCTGGATTTGAGCAAGTGAAATGCATGCTCAATTCGGTTAAGATCTGGTGATTGACTTGGCCATTGCAGAATGTTCCACTTTGTTGCACTCATGAACTCCTGGGTAGCTTTGGCTGTATGCTTGGGGTCATTGTCCATCTGTACTATGAAGCGCCGTCCAATCAACTTTGCAGCATTTGGCTGAATCTGGGCTGAAAGTATATCCCGGTACACTTCAGAATTCATCCGGCTACTCTTGTCTGCTGTTATGTCATCAATAAACACAAGTGACCCAGTGCCATTGAAAGCCATGCATGCCCATGCCATCACGTTGCCTCCACCATGTTTTACAGAGGATGTGGTGTGCCTTGGATCATGTGCCATTCCCTTTCTTCTCCAAACTTTTTTCTTCCCATCATTCTGGTACAGGTTGATCTTTGTCTCATCTGTCCATAGAATACTTTTCCAGAACTGAGCTGGCTTCTTGAGGTGTTTTTCGGCAAATTTAACTCTGGCCTGTCTATTTTTGTAATTAATGAATGGTTTGCATCTAGATGTGAACCCTTTGTATTTACTGTCATGGAGTCTTCTCTTTACTGTTGACTTAGAGACAGATACACCTACTTCACTGAGAGTGTTCTGGACTTCAGTTGATGTTGTGAACGGGTTCTTCTTCACCAAATAAAGTATGCGGCGATCATCCACCACTGTTGTCATCCGTGGACGTCCAGGCCTTTTAGACTTCCAAAGCTCACCAGTCAATTCCTTTTTTCTCAGAATGTACCCAACTGT
Source organism: Allobates femoralis (assembly GCA_033576535.1). Lineage (NCBI taxonomy): Eukaryota > Metazoa > Chordata > Amphibia > Anura > Aromobatidae > Allobates > Allobates femoralis. The sequence continues at coordinate 355,909,889 of JARQOC010000006.1, read as the reverse complement.
TGATTTTGCTACTCCAAGCATGTCTGCTATCTCTCTGATGGATTTTTTCTTTTTTTTCAGCCTCAGGATGTTCTGCTTCACCTCAATTGAGAGTTCCTTTGACCGCGTGTTGTCTGGTCACAGCAACAGCTTCCAAATGCAAAACCACACACCTGGAATCCACCCCTGACCTTTTAACTACTTCATTGATTACAGGTTAACGAGGGAGACGCCTTCAGAGTTAATTGCAGCCCTTAGAGTCCATTGTCCAATTACTTTTGGTCCCTTGAAAAAGAGGAGGCTATGCATTACAGAGCTATGATTCCTAAACCCTTTCTCCGATTTGGATGTGGAAACTCTCATATTGCAGCTGGGAGTGTGCACTTTCAGCCCATATTATATATATAATTGTATTTCTGAACATGTTTTTGTAAACAGCTAAAATAACAAAACTTGTGTCACTGTCCAAAAATTTCTGGCCCTAACTTTATATCATGGGTGCATTTCTAAAATTATCTCAAAACATGAACATTATTTTATCACATCCAATGGTGGAACTTATTTATTATTCGAAGATCTGTTAATTAAAATCTACTTTGTTCCTGGGAAAACCCCTGGAAAGCTTAATCTACACAGATTTGTTTTGACTCTATGCAGATGCCATATAGCCCTATAGCAGAAAACATCAAACTTCATCTAACAGCAATATATGGAGGCACCATATGAAGACGTATTGTGTGTCAATGTCTTTGAAGTACAAAGCTGTAAGTAGAAATATAATAGGTAGCCAATTTATACATCCATCTTTTATCCATCATTTACAACAGGCTGGAAATTCCAATAATGTAGCATCTGGCTGATTTTGATTTTGCTGTAGCAGAAAAAAACAACTAATAAAACACTTCTGCAATACTAATATATCGAGTTTATTAGGAAAGTTTAATGAGGCATAAGTTCAACCTGTAATGACATTCAGTTCACATTTCTCAGAAGGAATCTTTATTCACAGCCTAATTTACGAGTAGTTTGTAGTCATGCCTACTGAATACATCAAATATGGGCGCAGGAGACATTTAGGAACTAAGTTCTTCCAAATACTAATAGCAGTTTGTTTTTGTTTTCGGAAACACAGAATGGACACCTCTGAGCTAACAGAACTTACATGGACATATTAGAAAATCACTTCATTTATTAGCCAAAAACGGAAAAAGCAAAACTAATACCCAAGTCCAGATTAAACAGCCATAAAATATGTATTTACTGTTAGGTTCTCAGCTGGAACACTGGTAAACGGATGTGTCTTGAGCAATGGATCACACTGGTGTAAGCTGCATATCAGATGTCCTGTAGCTTTCTTTAGAAGCTGGATCAGGCCTCTTCTGAGCAAAACACTAGATTTACTACTTCTAAACTGAATGGTATGATGATATTTTATCTGCATCAGCACAAGAATCTATTATATGTACTATTTTTTGTATGTATTAAAAAGAATGTGTCAATATAACCAAAGTAAAGTGTCAGCATGATCCTAGGATAATGTCACACGATGAGGCTGACCAGTGGCGTAACTAGAGTCCGATGGGCCCCGGTGTGAAATTTGAACTCGTGATTCTCCTCCTCCCATGCACATGTTGCCAACTCCCCCGCTCTTGCGTGCGCATGTTGGTCAGATGTATGGGCGTTCTAAATGCTACAAAGACTTACAAATTGACCCCTCCCCCCTTCATTATGTAATTATGTTCCCCTTCTTTCTATATCAGGTCTCCATCCTGCTACATATGGTTTCCTTTTTGCTATATATGGTCCTCATTCTGGTATGTATGGTTCACCTCCTAGAATATGGCCCTTATCTGGTATGTGTCCACCTTCCTGGTATATATGGACCTCCTGATAAATATGGTCCTCCTCCTGCTATACTGTATATGCTCCTCATCCTGGAATATATGGTCCTCTTTCTCATACCACCATAGTCCTCCAATTATTATAATGCCCCCCTATGCTCCTCCATATGATATAATGCACCCTCTTATATAATAGTGCCACCCAAATAGGCCCCCATGAATTATAACGCACTGCCCATAGTCCTTCATGCATAAGGTTGCCCCATAGTCCTCCAATAATTATACTGCAAGCCCATTATCCTTCATATATTATAATCCAGACCAATAATCCTCCATTATTATCATGCAGCCTCATTTCCCTCCATATATTATAATGCAGGTTCATATTTCTCCATATATTATATTGAAGCCTCATATCTTTTCATATATTATAATGCAGCCTCAAATCCCTCTATAGATTTTAATGCAGCACAAATATTGTTTAATGCACCGCCATAGTCCTTAAGCCACCATGTACTCACTGATTAAAAAAAAAAGTACTCACCTATCCCCGATTCCCCCACTGCCCAGTTTCTGTGTCCTGCAGCCCTGCACAATGATACACACTAGAGATTGCACCATTCTCCACTACACTGAGATGTCAGAGTACAGGCTAAGTGGGAGAATGATGAAGGAGGGTGTTGTCCCTCTTTCATCATAGCCTTGTGCAATGATTGGCGGGCCACAGAGCAGCCCGATGGTCTGTCACTGAGTGAGGTGGATGTGTCTCCTCAGAATGCACATTCTTATGACTCAGGCGCTGTGGTCAGCAGGCCCCTGTATCCTTGGGCGCAGTCGCAGTCAACCCCTGTGACCGCAATCATTACGCCCCTGATGATGACATATATACCGTATATACTCGAGTATAAGCCGAACCGAGTCTAAGCCGAGGCCCCTATTTTTACCCTCCAAAACTAGGGAAACTTATTGACTCGAGTATAAGCCTAGGGGGGGAGATGAAGCAGACTCTCATCACGGTATACAGCCCCTCTCATCTTGATAAATGGCCCCCCATTACTGGTATATAATCCCCCATCACTGGTATATAGGACCTCCATCACTGGTATACAGTCCCCCCCCCCATCAGAGGTTACAAACCCCATCAGTGGAATACAGGCCCCCCTCAGTAGTATATGCAGGCCCGCCATTAGTGGTATATACAGGCCCCCCATCAGAGGTTACAGCCCCCATCAGTGGTATATACAGGCCCCCCTCAATGGTATATACAGGCCCCCCATCAGTGATATATACAGGCCCCCATCAGTGATATATACAGGCCCCCCCATCAGTGATATATACATGCCGCCCTCAGTGGTATATACAGGCCCCCCATCAGTGATATATACAGGCCCCCCCATCAGTGGTATATACAGGCCCCCCCATCAGTGGTATATACAGGCCCCCATCAGTGATATTTACAGGCTCCGCCCAGTTGCATATACAGGTCCCCCCCAGTGGTATATACAGGCCCCCCCTTGCTGCCGCACACCTGTAAAAGAATAGCTTTCATACTTATCCTCCTCGCTGTCACCGCGCATCCTCCATTCTTCTTCCTGCTTGTACCCGGTGTCATGTGACCGCGCAGAAGCAATGACGTCATTGCGGCTGCGCCGGCCGGGTAGGGGCAGGAAGGAGACCGGAGGACTGCAGTGACAGCGAGGAGGATAAGTATGAAAGCTATTCTTTTACAGGTGTGTGGCAGCAACGGGGGGCCTGTATATATCACTGGGGGGGCACCTGTTTATACCACTGGGGGGGAGCACTGACAGTGCAATGTAATATGCATCGCTCCCCTGCCGCTGATGGTCAGGGGGATGCAGTGCATATTGCATTGCACTAATGAGCGGCCCCACGTGACCGGCCACTCATACTACAGCCTCCCCCCGTCTGCTCCAGCCCCTGGACACCCCCCCCCCCACTCTGAGCCGTCACTGACTCGAGTATATGCCGAGGGGGGCACTTTTCATTACAATTTTTGTGCTAAAAAACTCGGCTTATTCTCGAGTATATAAGGTATGTAAAATCTGTGCAGGTATAGAGGGATCCAGAAGGTAAGGCAGACCACCACCAACCTAACCCCTTTACCCCAAAGCTTGGTTTTCACCTTACTGATGGGCCATTTTGTTTTTCAATTCTGACAAGTGTCACTTTATGATGTAACACTGGAACGCTTCAATGGATCCCACTGAGTCTGAGTCTAGTTTTTCAGTGACATTGTACTTCATGTTACTCGTAAATATAGGACGATACATTTTGTCTTTATTTGTGAAAATATGGGAAGTTTGGTGAAAATTTAGCAGTTTTCAAATTTTGAATTTTTATGTCCTTAAACCAGATTTGTCACATAAAATAGTCAGATAAAGTGCGTGCTTTGGTCTGACATGTATAACAACCCAAGAACAAAAGCAAAAGACCTTATGAAGATATGGCAGAAGCTGGTAAGATTGTGTCGTTATGCACAGTGAAATGAGTTCCGTATCAATATGGGCTGAAAGTTCACTCTGCCAAGAAGAAGCCATTACTCCAAAAGAAACATAAAAAAGTCAGATTAAATTTTTGCAAATGCACACAGGAATGAAGACCTACATTTTTGGAGACGTACTGTGGTCTGACAAAACTAAAATTGAACTGTTTGGCCATAATACCCATCATTACATTTGGAGGGAAAAGGTAGAAGCTTGGAAGCCTAAAAACACCATCCCAACTGTGAAACATGGGAGTGGCAGCATCATGTTGTAGGTTTCTTTTGTTGCAGGAGTGACTCATGCACTTCACAGTATAGATGGCATCAGGAGGAGTTATCATGGAGGGTATCACAGGAGTTATCATGGCGGTCTTGGTCCGGACTGTGTCCTGAGCCCACAAGTAAAGGGGTTATTTACAGTGATAGTCGTGATGCCACCCACGGGTTGTGGTCAATGGGGACCACCGCTGCTGCTTGTTTCTGCCAGGAGGATGGATAGTGCTGCAGCCGGATAGATGAGCCTGCCGTGGGTCAGGCTGCTCCTGACAGGGTGAATAACAGTTTAACATGCAGGGAATCACACACTGGAGACACTGGCAGGGTTCACCGGGTTTTACTCAAGTTCTTCACAGTACAGTTCACAAAGTTGTACAGCCTCTTACAGGTTAAACTCCACACTCCCAGTTAACTATACTGCAGCCATGTTCCTGCCTTAGATCCTTCTCTTTCTTGATACCTTTCAAGCCCTTCGAACTGCTCTTCTTCTTGTGTGCTGTATGATAGGTTGCTCAGGTCCTTGCTGGCTTAGCCCTGTGTATGGGTATGTCTAAGCTCTGGAGCCCTATGTGCAACTGTATTCCCCTGCATGTGTGATAGGAGCTGTGACATGGAATCAGAGTTCACTGCCGGTATGTCTGTGATCCGGCATGTAGCTGCGGTCACCTCAGAGCAGGCTCTCTGGTCCTGGCCTAGCCTTCCAGTGCCCCTCTATTTCAAGGACCCACCAGGCTCTCTCCTACCCGTGTGACTACAGCGTACATAGGGTATCCCTTCCTTCGGTCGTTCTCTGGCACTGCTGTAATTTTCCTCCGGATCCAGCTGCACTGGTCCGGTGCTCAGTTCTTCTTAGTCTTTACTGCTCGGCACCCTCTGGCGTACTAACTACTACTTCCTGTTTTTTCCCTTATGTACCTGGTCTGTCACCTTGACTATGTCCAACCCACTGTCACTGACCCTACCACTCCTTGCCCGCCTAGAGTCCCGGGCTCCGGGTTGGGTCTTGTGTCTGTGGGTGTATTTGTGAAGGTGCTTGTACAAAACTGTCTCCACCTTCCTGGCTGCAGTTCTTACCTGTGACCACCCTGGTCGCAGGGGCGCCACAGAAGCAACATCTCAAGACACCAGCCAGGAAGTTAAAGCTTGAGCACAAATGGGTCTTCCAAATGGACAATAACCTAAAGCATACTGCCAAACCGGTTACAAAGTGGCGTAAGGATAACAAAGTCAATGTATTTGAGTGGCCATCACAAAGCCCTGACCTGAATCCTATTGAACATTTCTGGGCAACGCTGAAAAAGCAGGTGTGAGCAAGGTGACTTACAAACATGGCTCAGTTACACCAGTTCTGTCAGGGAAAATGGACACAAATTCCTACCAACTTTTGTGAGAAGCTTATAGAAATAAGTGGCACCCACTCAGGAGTTAAAGTTTCTACATTAATTTAAAACTTTATTAATTCAGGAAAAGCTCATACACATAAGGACAATACAAGGAAGTACTTGGTTAAAAATTCAAAGGTTGGTACCACAATCAGGGTGTAACACTTGGGCTAAGCATAGAATCAAATTGCTTATATCACATGGTAATACAACAACACACTCATAGCTATGGGATGACATGGATATCCACATGGAAGTGCACTATTCACTCCTCTCCATTATACTCACCCATATATTTAAGGTGGCAGGTTCCAGATCCACACTGTGCCTATGTGTCCTGACTTGTGGTGACCCCTACCACGTGTCCTGACTTGTGGTGACCCCTACGGTCATTCATTTGAGAGAGCCAGGCAGCATCGCGGGCTCTAAAATCCATTTATTTAGAACAAGCTGTGAAAAACAGAGGCAACAATTAATAATTTTGTTCAAACAAGACAAATGCCACGATATATATGAGCCTCATGATTAAATTCATGACTAGTCATGACTTTCTTATATAGTCCCCACAAAAATCTCCTGGTATATAGGTGGACTAGTCATGCATTAATAATGAGGCTGATATATATCGTGGTGTTTGTCTTGTTTGAACAAATTATTTATTGTGGGAAACTTGTTGAGGGATATCCAAAATGTTTGATGAAAGTCATACAGTTTAAGGGGAATGGTACCAAATACTAATGAAATGTATGTAAACGTGTGACATTGAAGAAAGTAATAAAAATGCCTTAAAACATTCTCTTATTCTGGCATTTGGCAAATATTAATAATTATTGTAATCCTAATTGACCCAAAACGAGAAAGGTTTATTCTGATTTCATGGCAGATAGAGAGAAAAACATACAGATAGTGAATGGGTCCCCTTTGGCAGTCCAGGGCTCTGGCACTTGCCGGGCCTCAGCCTTCACACTTACCTCTTCTTCTTGTTGCTGCCCACCTGCAGGGGCGTAACTACCGGCATAGCAGACGTAGCAGTCGCTTTGGGGCCCGGCCCTTGTGGGGGGCCCGGACCCAGCGCCGCTACGCTGCTATCCGGTCAGCTACAGGCCCCCAGTGTGTATATACAGGTCCCCCACTCCTCCTCTGCTGCACACGTCACCTGTAAAGGAATACATCATACTTACTTATCTCTGCCGGCTGCCGCCGCTCTGCACCGCGCTCCGTCTTCATCCAGCTTCTTCCTGGTTGTGACGTCATTTCCTGCGCCCGGCGGTCACAACCAGGAAGAAGCTGGATGAAGACGGAGCGCGGTGCAGAGCGGCGGCAGCCGGCAGAGATAAGTAAGTATGATGTATTCCTTTACAGGTGACGTGTGCAGCAGAGGAGGAGTGGGGGGCCTGTATATACCCACCAGGGGCCTGTGTACTACCACCAGGGGCTCTGTATACTACCACCACCAGGGCCTGTATACTACCACCAGGGGCTCTGTATATACCACCAGGGGCTCTGTATACTACCACCACCAGGGGCTCTGTATACTACCACCACCAGGGGCCTGTATACTACCACCAGGGGCCTGTATACTACCACCAGGGGCTCTGTATACTACCACCACCAGGGGCTCTGTATATACCACCAGGGGCCTGTATACTACCACCAGGGGCTCTGTATACTACCACCACCAGGGGCTCTGTATACTACCACCACCAGGGGCTCTATATACTACCACCACCAGGGGCCTGTATACTACCACCAGGGGCCTGTATACTACCACCAGGGGCTCTGTATACTACCACCAGGGGCCTGTATATACCACCACCAGGGGCCTGTATATACCACCACCAAGGGCCCTGTATACCACCACCAGGGGCCTGTATATACCACCACCAGGGGCCCTGTATACCACCACTGGGGCCTGTATATACCACCACTGCGGAGGCTGCTGTAATACTGCTGGGGCCTGTATATACCACTGGAGAGGCTGCGGTATACCACTGGGGCTGCTGTATATACTGCTGGGGCCTGTAAGGGGGTGTGTCTTGAAGGGGCGTGTCATTTGGTGGGGGGGCGTGTCTTGGAGGGGCGTGTCATTGGGGGCGTGTCTTGGAGGGGGCCCCGTTCAAAAGTTTGCTATGGGGCCCTGCCAGTTCTAGTTACGCCCCTGCCCACCTGCCTATGATCGGCAGCAGTCATCTGTAATGGTGCCGTCCTGAGTCACTGGCCGCACACTGGTGATGGTCTTCTGCATCTGCACTTTTGAAAGGAAGGGCCATAATATACAGAAGATGGTGGATTAGTGGGTGGGCCCGACCCTGCAGTGAGCTAAATGGCCCCGCTTTCAAGCGTCCGCGGCCCAGCCCCCCTGCTTGCTGCCAGCCACCAGACCACTCATGGAGTCAGGCCACTTAGGCCTTGATGGTGGCCTAGGGCCACAACCTGCTTAGCTCTCAGCTAACAGACAGCAGAAATCCCATCTATGTGTATATGCATGTCTTCAGAATTTGTGTCAATATCAGCCTGAAGAAGGGGCCATTGTTTCCCGAAAGCTTGCTATGCTTACCATCTTTTCAGTTAGCCATTAAAAGGTATCAACCACTGAGGGATCTCAGATTCTAATATTTTTTTATCCATGTGTATAAGAATAGGAATTTGTGTATGGGTATAGGAATTTATACAATCTCTCCTTAAAAAGCTGCAGCGCCTCATTCTCCATAGACATGTGAGAACAGCTTATTCTATCCATTATGTACAATATCAGAAGACACGCGTATGCCTGAGTTCACATGTGGTGACATTAAAGTGGAAAGTACAGATTCTTCTGCACAAATTCAGAGGCATTTATTGTACAATAAATGTGAAGAAATCAATTTTTTTTGCAATGTAAAAAACTGTCCTCCTCTCTGCATTTTTGTCTTGGGAAACAGGCCCTAATTGTTACACTTGTACAGCAGGTGCTGTTGTATAAGCTATTGGTGGGTAAAAGTCCACATATAATTCTTGCATAGTGTAAGGTGTGGGCAGCATAGAGTGACAGATTCTTTAAGGGGTCAATGATAAGGATTTTGATGACTTCTGTTGGTAGTTGCCAAAGCACTACTGAGAACAGATGAAGCAGGAGGGGTGGACCCTGGAGTTTGCACTGGCTGCTAAAGGAGAATGAGCAACAGGACGATATAAGTTCTAGTCTACGCATTTTGTTAAGTAGTGCATGAATGTGATGTAGCCCAGGGCAAGGGGTACTCAGACACCGGGACTGATGGCTTCTTAGATGGGGAATCACGGGTGGTCGGGATCCGGTTCCGTGCCCTGGTTATCATTTGTTAGATGGTGGGGGAGGAGGGGGTATTTACAGGGGAACGTGACGCCACCTGTAGTTCTCGGTAATATGGTACCAGTGCTGCAAGCTGGCCACGGAGGTGATGGTGGGAGCAGCAGAGTGTGGAACAGCTCCCCACAGGTGGAGCTTTACCTCAGGGCAGCAGGGATGGATGAGTGTGGATAATGATGGGGATAAGGGGAGTAGTAGTAGGTATTGGTGCTCTGCTGAGCCGCTAGTGATGCTGTGCCCTCCAGGCACCACAAGAAGAATGACAGAGTCCAATTCAACTTTACTCCACTTTAATTAGTACCGGCAGATGGTGATGGTATACGGTACAGTCCGGTTTACCGGGGGTCGGTCACCAGCTCCAGGTTCCCTGTTATGGAGTCTCTAGATGTCCTTCCTTCTATGGCTTTCTGGGATAAACTTGTCCTTCTTACTCTCCACCCTCGCAGAGCTCTCCCTGATCTCCCTCGGCACGGTTATCCTTTCCCGGATTTAAGAGGAGACCGTCCACTCCCCCGATGTCGGTAATCGGGCCATTACCCCTGCAGTCCTGGATCTATTGTGGTCCTGAGGGGCGAGGTGCCTTGTGGTGCGTACGGCAACCTGGATATGTTGGGCCCGCAGCTCGTCTGTCTATAGCCAAGGATAAACGCCTGACTACTTCGGCTACCCGCACTGCCGATACTTCCCCAACGTGACCAGCTGGCTCCAACCAGTCCTGGTCCATTGCCTTCTGTCCTGGGTCCCCACTTAGAGATGGGGCACCCTCCTCTCAGCTGGGCTGTCAGGCCTGACCTCTATGCCTGCCTTCCCAGCACCGTCTGAGGTAAACTAAGCTTTTCCTCACACTACCCTATTCTAGGCTCCACCCCCACCCTCCTGGCACCTACTAAATTACCGGCCCCCCTATTCTAAGTGGTGTGGTCCTAAGTGGGTGTAAGTACAGACTCCACAGGTTTAACCCTGAACTGACAACTTTACAGGGAAAATAAAACACATTATATTAAAGTATAATACTACCCTGTGGCGCCTGGCCGCAGGGGCGCCACACATGTACTATGGCATGAACCGCTCTGCTGATACCTGATTGAGCCCTATGGAGAAGTTCACTTGTAAATTGCTAAATATGAGACATGACAGGTGGAAGAAGAAGCCTCAATATCTGATGCTGATTATGAGGCTGAACATGAAATATAACACAACAAACATTTGTGCTCTGAAATACCAAGACATGCAAACAGTCTATTCTATTGGCAGGTTCCTATCCACTTTGATTTTGTAAGGTTTTTTTAACCTGAATAGAGGCATTAAATTAGATAGAGAAACCGGCAAAGGCTAGGGTCACATTTGCGATGTGCCCCTAGCCTGCCGGATTCCGGTATTATCTTAGAACATTTTCCAGTGCCGCATAGCGTTTCCGCTATGCGGTGCTGGAAACCGCTGCCCTTAGTTACCCGCTGTTTACCTGCACGACCTGTCACACAGGCAGCGGCTCGGAGGGCGTTTTACAGTGCCGCACAGGAAATCGTGTCTGCAACGGTTTCCTGTGCGGCACTGTAAAACGCCCTCCGAGCCGCTGCCTGTGTGACAGGTCGTGCAGGTAAACAGCGGGTAACTAGGGACTGCGGTTTCCAGCACCGCATAGCGGAAACGCTATGCGGCACTGGAAAATGTTCTAAGTTAAAACCGGATTCCGGCAGGCCAGGGTCAAAACGCAAATGTGACCCTGGCCATAGAGATACGGCTTGACATTGTATGCTGGGCTCACATAAATCTGGCCTTTTTTATGGTAAGTATCTCAATTTTTAAGTGCATTCCCATAGCAGTAATGCAGGTCCATATTCCTGTTTTTAATGTTTGCAAACCTTGGAGTTTCAGATTGCAGCTGTTTATGTAATTGTTATAGTAAATTTCATGTACAGCATGTACCTGTTCACACTTGTGCATTAGGAAGTGACTTCAGTTTTCTTATTTACATCTAATGGGCAAGCTTAACCTGGCCCATTACAGTGAAAGGATTATTTCTTGAGGCATGGAGTCATCCTGAAGCATTTATTTTTGCCGGAAAGGAGAAAAAAGGCTAAAGCTGTTGCCTAACAGTTATCAAGCTGTTGTCTGACAAACATATAACAAGTAGAGATGGGTGAACTGCTCTATTTTCCCTGGGTTCATGACCTGGGTTGCTCTGTTAATGACCATACTGATTGTACTTACCGGGGTGAAGTCACATGACTGGCTCCAATAGCCAATCACAAATGCCAAGAAGATAAGGGGCGGTACGGAAGCGACGCTGCGATGCGTCACACCAAGAAGACAGAACACGGACCCGGTAAGTATTATCTATTGGCTTACTTTAACGCAGCTAACCCCGGTCACGAACCCGAATAGTTCACCCATCCCTAATCACAAGGCTTTTTTTTACCCGTATAAAACAAAGGGGCCATTCAAATATACTTGGTTATTTCTTTTTGGCTAAAATCTATTAGCGTAATTCATTTCCAAAAAGATATTTTAAGCAAAGACATGATCTTGACCTGACTCCTCCTGAATATTCCAGCTTATCAAACTCCCAGATGTTACTAACACAAGGTCTAGACAAATCCAAGGTCACAGTCACTTCTCAGAAATAAGGGCTTGACAAGCACAAACCTATAAACATCTTTTGTCCCTGCTAAAAGAACATATTTTAGAAAATAAATGTTGCTAAAATTTTAACTCTTGATTTTCCTAACAAGAATCCCCAGTGGGCCCAGACTATAAGACAAGTCCTGCAGAAGACAACGCCCATTTGAAGCTGTGTATAGTGTGTATCCAGTCACTTCAATGTCTATTTCTCAAGGTGCCGTCACACGGGGAGATATCGCCGGCGATGTCGCCGAGATCTTCCTGTTCAGGCGAAGTTGAAGCAACATCGCCTGTGAGTCGCCGCGTGTAACAAGGCAACTGAACGGCGATTAATCGCTGTTTCTGAGTTCAAAGATTTCCCAACAGTGTCGGGAAATCAGGCGATGTAGGTTGAGCGATCCGTATGCCTACTGCCGTGTGACGCGGCGATATCAATGGCACAGGCGATGTCTGTGTTCAGGCAATCCATTCTGTATGCCACATTGACAGTGAGGTGGTACTGTGTGACACGGCGATCTGAAAAGCACACATCGCTTCAAGGTTGTTTCAGGCGATTCCTGATTCGCCGGTTCGACCAGGGTTGACTGTAAGATTGCTACGTGTGACATCTCACCAGCGATGCTGAAGCGATGTGCGCGTTCATGACATCGCCCGCAACATCGCCGGCGATATCTCCCCGTGTGACGGTACCTTCAAGGCTTAAATCAGAAGTAACCTATTATTCTAGGTTTCCAGTTATCAGTTATGTTCAGCCATTTGTTTTATGCCCAAGTTATACAGTTGCAAAATTAACTAAATGATGCAAACTTATATGTTTTGTGTATCTAAGGGATAACATTTCTCCTTATTGAGAGTGACGTCAGGTCTTGTCATATCACTATATGAGGACCTTGCATGCTCCTCTGGGAAATTAAATATCCAAATTCCCTCTTCAAAGAGGACTTGAGCTCTGGTGCCACCTTTGGAAGTAGCAATCCTAAAGGCCGCTTTACACGTCGCAATATCGGAACGATATTGCATACGATTTCACGGGAGCGCGCACATTTTTGGCACTTGCCCAAGATCACATAGGAGATGTTACACAGGGAGATATCGGCACGCAACGCAACTACAATGTCGTACGCCCCTCTTGCACACTGCGTCTGAGCAACTCAGGGAACGACCAATTAACATTGGAGTGAATAGGGGAAGTTGCACTCCAAATCGTAGTTGCGCTGTCACACAGCACGATCCTGCCAGATCGTCAAGCCAATATTGCACGGTTGAATAGCATGCATAATCCCAAAATGATATTGTAGTTGCATCATTTTTGAGTCACGTTGCCCTTTTACATGACACAACTCACCAACGATAACAACTGCAACGGCCGTACCACGTGACTTTTTATCGTAGTTGCGTTGCGATATCGCGATGTGTAAAGCAACCTTAAAAGTCAATATCAACCCTTTAATGATTCTATTCATATAAACAAGGATATAAGCCAAAGCAGAAACTCAATTTGAAGAGATGGTGTTGCAGGGTGTTTGCCCCTCGTCAGAGATCTGATTTGGCTAGGTGAGAGACTCAAACTGAGGATGTAAGGGATAACATTTCTCTTTATGGAGAATGACATGTCAGGTCAGGCATGCCAGTATGAGGAGACTTAAATATCTTGCAAGCTCCTCTGGGAAATTATATATGCAAATTTCCTCTTCAAAGAGAGCTTGAACTCTAATGTAAAACTTTCCTGAAGAAGGGGCAAGTGTGAGCCCTGAAATATGTAGAAATAAAGTCATTGTTCATATTTTCTGGATTGGATTTCATTTATTCTGACAGCGCGGCATCACACCATCTTTTTACTTATAATATCCTATGTGATGTATATACAGCAGTCCTGGTATCTCCTGTGTGATATATACAGTAGTCTGTGTCTCCTATGTGAGGCATGTACAGCAGTCAGAGTCTCCTATGTGATGTATTTATAGCAATCTCAGTGTCTCCAATGTGATGTATATGCAGCAGTCTCAGCATCTCCTTTGTGATGTATATACACCAGTCCCAGCATTGCCTATGTGTTATACAGTATATGCTTTAAAAAACTTATAAGTACAAAGAGTTCACACAAGGCTGAAAAAAAGTTGTGAGAAGCAAAATGATCAATATCACCTAACATCACAGTCACACCAAAGGAAAGCAGTTCCAGCCACCACAGTAGGGGTGAGCTGCTTGTTTGACCAAATTCAGGAACATCTTTAGTCGCACTAAGGGTGGAGATTTCATGAAATCACATCCTCTGTCCTTGGACATTTTGGCCGTGTTCACATGTTACAAAAAATGCTGCATTTTATCTGCTGCTTTTGTTGGGCAGAAATTCTGCTGCATTTAACTGTCCAAGCAAATCAAATGTGATTTCATGAACTTCCCCATTGTGGATGTGAAGAAGCAGCTGAACTGTGTGCTATTGGTGCTTTAGTTTTCTCTAGAGGCTTCTATGTGGAGCCTAAAAAAAGCAATTCAAAAACTACAGTTCATTTTTTAAGTGCAGAATCAAAGTTTTTCAGTACTATAAAAAAAAATTAAAAAGACTGTTTCAGATCTGCACCAAAATGCATAAAATAAGGCAAAAAAGCATAAAAATGCAGTAAATATGAAATATCCAGAGAGGATGAATATTGTGTAGTTTGGTCCGGACACCTGAAGAAAAAAAAAAACAACAGTATTTATGCAATATGTGATCATGACCTTATAGATATAAATAACCAGATATCATACTTTGATGCTAACATCAAGATGAGAAAGGTCTGGCTGTTGCAGCTATGCATCAATCACCAATCCTGGGCATCTGCCCAAATGGAAATGTCCCGGGTGTGGCTAGGGGCGTGGTCAAAATTTGCCGTTGTATGATGGGCACGCCACATACTTTTTCCCTCTTTCTGTTCTTCAACAGTTGTGAGGGGTGGCGACTGAAATGCACCAAGAGTTCCTATAAACAGCCTAATTTTAGCTAATAGGAAGATTAAAACAGAACATGTACTTTTCACATAACTCGTTGGCTCAGTAGGTGAAGTCAAATATGACAAGTGTTCTGCTAGGGAAGACATATATCTGTCACACAGATGTGCTTGTGTGAACTCTATGTCTAGTCATTACAACATTTCCTCTGCAGGCTGGAGACATCAGACAGAAAACTGACCCTTTCTCCTACTCACAAACATTTCTGGGTAGGACAGGTGCCCCATGAATAAGTGATAGATACATAGGCATACAGTGTATACAGTTATATCTGTCAGTATAATATATATAGATGTATATATATGCTGTGTGTGTGTATATATTTCGATATATATTTATATAACCAGAAAAAATTCACTGCAGCACTCAGTTACTACCATAAATGTACACATGCTAATAAGCGGTTTATATATGAGGAAAAATTGTAAAAACTCAAGTTTTTAAAAAAAAACTCAATATTCTTATCTTTTTATTTGCTGGGGTTCTTGGTACAATATTGGCCAATATCTGTTTGCTCATCAACCACTCCACGGTGACCTCAGGTCTGATGAGTCTTACGCTGACATCCCTGTCCTCCTTGTCCTCCCTATCCCACTTCTAAGTGGGTGGAGACCATCTCAACTTCAGACCACCTGGGGGCAATGAGGGTGCTAAGTGTAGCTGTGGAGCCAGCAACTCCACATATTAGACATAAACAGAAAAAAAGCTGCACAGCACTAAAGATATAGTGTGAACTGGTGCAAGCTGCGATGCTGGAACAAACAACCAGAAAAAATTCTCTGCAGCACTCAGTTACTACCAAAAATGTACACATGCTAATAAGCGGTATATATATATATGAGGAAAAAATGTAAAAACTCACGTTTTTAAAAAAAACCCTCAATATTCTTATCTAAATAAAAGATAAATAAACTAAAAAGATAAGTAAATAAAAAGATAAGAATATTGAGTTTATGGAAAAAAAAACTTAAGTTTTAAAATTTTTTCCTCATATATAAACCGCTTATTAGCATGTGTACATTTTTGGTAGTAAGGCTGGGGTCACACTTGCGGTTTTTTCATGCTTTTTTGGAGACCTGCGTTTTTAAAAAAGCATGTAAAAACGCATCCATAGGCCCCCATGTTAAAAAACGCATGCCCTAATAGCAAAAACGCATGTTTTAATAGCAAAATGCATGTCTAAAGTGCCTTACGTTTTTGGCATGAGTTTTTGCACTTATGTGAGTAGCTGACATCAAAAACGCATGCAAAAACGCATGGTACATTAGTACCATTTAGTACCATCCAAAAACGCATGCGGTTTCCATTGGGGCCCATGTTTTAAAACAGCACCAAAAAACTCTGCTTGCACTATTTTTGGGTGCTGATTTAAAAACGCAGAGTGCCATCAGACACCTTAAAAAACGCATGCTGAAATGAAAAAACGCATGCAGAAACGCTGTTTGTTCCAGCATCGCAGCTTGCACCCGTTCACACTATATCTTGAGTGCTGTGCAGCTTTTTTTCTGTTTATATCTATTTATATATGTATATATATATATATATATATATATATATATATTTATATATACACAGTGTATTAGCAAGGCCCAGCTACATCTATTTGATGTTTGAAGAAGCCTGGCCAGGAGTATTCAGGGCACCCCATAACATCGACATAGCAAGGCTAAGCAACTCATCTATGCACAAAAACAAAGGTCTGGGGTGAATAAAAATGGCAGCAGGTGTGCTGCACTAATGGGTCAATTGTGAACTACTTGGCTGTAATGGGGATGTTACATGCGTCAATATCGCATGCAATATCGCTACTGCATCGCTGCGTGTGACACCGGGATCCAGCGAGAAGCCAGCTCCCAGCGCCTCTCAGCAAGAGCTGGGAGCTGGTATTCATGGTAAACAGTGGGTAACTAAGCGCCACACGGCACTTAGTTACCCGCTTGTTTACATGGTTACCAGCAACCTCGCTGGTACTGATCGCTGGTGAGTCTGCTTGTGTGACAGCTCTCCAGCGATCAGCCTTCAATATTGCCAGTGATGAGATCGCTGGCGACATTGACGCGTGTGATGTCCCCATCACAGTCTTATGACTGAGTCCTACCACTCACACGAGGATGGACAAATCAGGAGAGATTTGACCCCTGCAAACCACAGGTCCCTATTCACACTTAATGAAACCGTAAAACTGACCCTTTCTTGTCCCTGCCTGACCACAGGTTGGGATCCTCAGTGTACCGTTACATGTCGCAACATTGCATGCAATTTCACTTACAATTTGCTGGTTGCAGTGAAATCATGGACACAGTGTTCTATTTTGTTGCAGTGTACAAATAGAACAATGTGTCCATGATTTTACTGCAACCAGCAAATTGCAAGTGAAATTGCATGCAATGTTGCGACATGTAACGGTACCCTCAGAGTATTCAATTGTACCCCCAATCAACATCGAGTGTTCCTGAGTGTAATTAATTGTACCTTCAATTATAAACTAAATGTAACACAAAACAACAATAACAATAAATGAAGTGTACACAGACAAAAACGCTATAAAGAAAAGTCAGCAAGATAATCCTTAGCTGAGGAGTTGGGACTCTAAACATCCATCTATCTTGGAATATAGCAAGTAAATGTGGCACCCCAAGGGTTAATATGCCACAGAAACAACACAGGTTTAATCCCCACACAACACTACACTAGAAAGTGGGAGGAGCTTAGCTGGCACCTGCACTAGTGGGAGGAGCTAAAGTTGTTTACCACAAAACAAGAGTGACAGTTAGTTCAGTTCAGAGTAGAGTCTAGTCTGCAGTGGAGTTTACCTCAGGAGCTGAGCCAAGTAGCAGTGGAGGTTCTGAGAGGTCTGAGGAAAGGAGACAGATTAACAGAGGAACATACCCGGGATAAAGAGTTACCCCAAAAGCTTGATCCCGGGGAGGCGCTTAAGACGGATACCGGATCCGAGGCTGTGCCTGAGACAGACAGGACAGTAAACACCGGCATAGTGAAGGTCCACCATCTTCACCACACCATAGCAAAGCAACACGGAGGAGTCAGTGACACAGAGGACTCAAGTTGCCCAGCATATTGGTACCCGTGAGCAGAGACAGGGCCAGCAGTATAGCTACAAGCAGCAGCAGGGCCACACACAGCGTTTAAGTAGGAAGCCAAGGACCCGGTCAGGGTGAGAGCAACCTGGTACAGACTCCATGGACAATACTGTGTAATACCATCTGCCAGTAAAGACTTGAAGAACAACAGAAACCGTGAGTGTGTGTGTCATCCTTATGCTGAAGCCCCACTTGCCCTCATAGACTGCCATTGCCTCTACTCTTATCATCTCTATTGCTACCCCTACTCTCCTGCAGCATCAATAACATCCTCACAGACTTTAACTACCTCTACCACTGCCCCGGGGAACCCAGTTCTGCCCACAGGAACTATTCCATCCAAGCTGCTAACCCATCATCCCCGGAGGTTCTGCAGCAGCGGCGGCCCCATTACTGGCCGCATATAGTGGGTGGCGTCACGAGTGACAAATCCCCTGTAAATAACCCCCCATTTTATTGTGCGGGCCCGGGACACGGTCCGGACCAGGACCGCCGTGACATCCCCCAGCAGCACCCCGGTCCGGCACCGAGTACCCCGTCCCGAGGGGCTCCACATAAAGAATGCTTGTATATGGCAATAATAAATAGCCACTCCCAAAGCCGGCTTCACACCATGGTGAAATCCAATCCGGGGCTCTCCGGTGTATCCTATGGGGCCGGATGGAGCCAGATGGCAGCTATCTGCCATCTTGTTTCTATGTGTCCGGGAGAATCCGGGAGGAATCTGATTTTTCTCCCGGGACACAATTCGGAGCATGCAGTATTTTTGTGTCCGGAGAGAAAAATCTCCCCAAATCAAATCACCCCGGATTCTCACGATCCGGGAGGATCCGGCAACCGGACACCGCCGGCTGCACGCTGCTGTAATTTCAGGACCAAGGCAAGCTCCCTGCTAGCCGTGATCTTGAATAATCAGCAGCTGCGTCTGCAGTTAGCGGCATCCGGCTGCACACCGGACCGGAGGCATATTTGCCCTCCGGTTCTGTTTACAAATCCGGCCCGGGGCTGTCAGGTTCATCCCTGACAGCCCCGAATCAGATTTCACCATGGTATGGAGCTGGCCTAAGATGTGATGGGGCAAAGAAATAAGGAAATGAAAAAGAAAGGAAAGCAAAACAAAATCAGCAACTGGACAGAGACCAGGGGCGCACCTACCGTGGTGCAGCTGGTGCAGCTGCACCAGGGCCCCGGCCGGTTAGGGGGCCCCCAAGGCTCCATCCGCGGGTCCGGTGCCGCGGTTCCACCCCCACCCCCGCACCTTGCACGGGCCCCTGCCTCCACTGCTCTGGGTGCAACAATCACAGTCGCAGCGGTCGGGACTGGGCCTGGGAGTGCAGGGGGCGCACCACTATCAGCTGTTGGAGCTGCCTGGGGAACGCACTGTGGATTTGAATGTAACTATTCTCCCGCCAGGCTGCTCGCAGATCACATTAACAGCTGCAGACAGGCCCCCTGCACACTGTGTGGACCGGGTCTGCAGAGGGACACTTCACCTGCTCCTTCAGCCTCCTGGAGAGCAGCTTGTGGATGGACTAGACCTCAGAAGATGCCGGTAATCATGGTGTGGGGCAGGAGGACGCTCCTCAGTCCGGTCAGGGTCTGCTCTGCTGAGGATCAGAGTGAGTGATTGCAGGAGTCTGTGGCAGATCAGGTCGGGCTGTCAGTGCTGGATTATCGGCTCCAGCATCATCCGACCTACAGGAAAGAGCAGACTCCTGCAATAAATCACTCTGACCCCAGCAGACACCACAGACCCCAGTATACAGAGCCCTGCACTATGACCCCAGCAGACATCACAGACCTCAGTATACAGAGCCCTGCACTGACTGATCACATCTAAACCTACAGGACATCACATATTATTTTATATGGCTCCATATATATGTGATGTCCTGTAGGCAGTACCAGGTGTGATCAATACAGTGCATTATATATCCAGTGTACAGATGGGGACATATACCAGTATGGGCCCATATATACCAGGTTGGAGGACATATTTACCATACTGGGAGATATACTGTATATACCAGAATGGGGAACCCATACACCAGGATAGGAGACCCAGGGGTAACTACTGAAGTCGGGGGGGCCTGCAGTGCTTGGGGGCCCCGTTGTGCAAAGAAGCAGCCGGCCGGCTCCTGAGTGTCAGTGAGACAGGAGCTTTGGATGCACTTTCATGTAACTTACCCTCTCTGTCCTCTCTCTCCTCCGTCCCTCTCTGTCCTCTTTCTCCTCCGTCCCTCTCTGTCCTCTTTCTCCTCCATCCCTCTCTATCCTCTCTCTCCTCCGTCCCTCTCTGCCCTCTCTCTCCTCCGTCCCTCTCTGTCCTCTCTCTCCTCCGTCCCTCTCTGTCCTCACTCTCCTCCGTCCCTCTCTGTCCTCTCTCTCCTCCGTCCCTCTCTGTCCTCTCTCTCTTCCGTCCCTCTCTGCCCTCTTTCCCCTCCGTCTCCCTTCTGTGCGTGTAGGTGTGTGTGTGTCCACTTAGCCGCCCCCTGCATCCCGCCGCCGCACCAATCCTCGCCCTCCAATGTGATCGCATCGGGCACACATCTAGTATGTATATATCCTCCTTGAGGCTGTCTTGGGCTATATATGTTATACGAGGCTATGCTGGGTTGTATATATTACCTGGAGGCTGTGCTAGTCTATATATATTACCTGGAGCCTGTGCTTGGCTGTATATGTTACCTGGAGGCTGTGCTGGGCTGTATATATTACCTGGCGGCTGTGCTGAACTGTATATATTAGGCTGTAATGGACTGTATATATTAGGCTGTGGGGGGGGCCCTGAAAAATTTCTTGCACCAGGGCCCACTACAGTCTGGGTCCGCCCCTGACAGAGACAAAACAGGTTGTGGCCCAACAGTGAGGGAAAATGACTACTCAACCAGAGGTCACTGTATCGAGCCCCAGAGTTGAGGCAGGACAAACAAAAGTAGTTAGTTTGTCAAAGGGCTGGAGAGCTGTACAATAATGAGTGTTTACAGGCAACAGTGTAGCATGGTGGAGTTTCCATGCAAGTTTGGGGCTGTATTTTAGCAAATGAAGCTGGGTATTTGGTTAAGATTAATGGTGTCCTTTATGTTGATATATATAGGCAGATATTTAACCATAATCAATACCATCATGGAGCGTCTGATTGGCCCCAAATTTATCTTGTAGCAGGACCATACGCCCAAAATACTGCCAATGTAATTAAGAGCTATCTTTAGCAAAAAGAATAAAAAGGAGTCTTGAAAGTGATTACCTCCAGAAATTGCAGAATTTTTTATTTTCAGTAAATATATTTATTGAAATTTTCAACAGTAAAAACAATAGAAAGAACCAGTACAATGTCCAGGACTTAATACAAAGATACATTACGTCCCGAAGAGATCAGCACAGGAGTAGTCCAATAAGGACACTAGCACCTAAAGGGTACATGTTTCCCATCTTAGGAATCACCTCTGGACAAGGACCTTATATAAAGAATACAGAACCTATGAAAAGACAATTGTGGAAATAAGAGAAGAGGAGAGAAAGAGAAAATAAAGGGGTAGGGGAGAAGGGGAGTAAGGAGGGAGGGGGGGGGGGGTAAGGGAGACCCAGCAATTTAAACGCCCACGAGTTGACAATCATGAATATGTACGCAGCCAAGTAAGGAACCCTGTGCTCTCCTTGAAGGACTGCCAGAGGAACCAGGTGCGTCCCTGTTCATATGTGGCATCACCATCACCCGCCACCAGTGACTCCAGACAATGTAATCTATCCATTTCAGATATCCATTCCACCGTGGAGGGGACCTCAGTGGACCTCCAATGCCGGGGAATAACTGCTCTGGCAGCTATTAGGCAGAATCTCAGAATCCCCTTCCTGACGGAAACTATCGAACTGGGTATCAGGGACAGTAGGGCCATTTGGGGAGATGGTTCATGACGGACCCCAGTCATCAATGAAAGGCATCGAAAACTGAGTTCCAGAAGGGTTGCAGGGGACCACAGGACCACCAAATATGAAGCATAGAGCCCGTGGCAGAGCCACATTTCCAGCAGGCGTCCGAGATCTCGGGGTTAATCCTGTGGAGAAGGGTGGGACACCTGTACCAGCGTGTCAGTAATTTATAATTCCTCTCCTGCGCCTGACTGGACATTGTCATCTTATGTGCAAGAGTAAAGATTTTCAAACTATCCGCCTCAGAAAAGGTGATCCCCAGGTCCCTCTCCCAAGCCTCCATAAATCCAAGCGTGGTAGGGGGAAGTGAATTCAAGACCAGGCCGTAGAGCACCGAAACCTTCGTGGGAGGGACCCTCGGTAGGGAGCATCAGGGACTCAAATGACGTCAGCGCCCCCATCGGCACACTGGAAAGAAAGCTTCGCAATTGCAGAAACTCTAGCCAGGACAGCGGTGTCGTGAGACCGAGAAATTGCTGAATTTAACGTCATCGAGTTTGTCTGGGATTAATTGAAGAGACAGAAGGATTTTGGCAAGCCAACATCCATAGATCTGTGGTTGGTTCACCAAGTTGTTTGGAACAACCACACTGCCAAATTTTCTGTGAGCAAGTGTACCTAAAAGAATTGATTGTGCTTTGAAGGCAAAGGGCAGTCACACAAACTACTGATTTGAATTAGATTTCTCTTCTGTTCATTTGTTCTTTTGTTGAAACAATTCTTATTTGCCATTGCAAAGTACGATTATACCTCTGCAATTCTGACCCAAAATGTTGCATGGACTAATTAAGATTTAGTTTTTCATCATCATCTGACTTTTGAAGTTTTCTTGTATGTAAGAGACTTTTGGTGAGGTTTTTAATACAATTTAGTACGAAAAAAGTGCTGATTTACATACATAGATAGATACCGTATTATTCGGATTATAAAATGCACTTTTTTCCCCTGAAACAATGGGGTGAAATTGGGGCGTCTCTAATAATTTGGTTATGCTTGGTGGTTGAGCGGGGACATAAGGGACAAGGTGTGGACCCAAGGGTGGGATGTCCCATCGGTGGAGGCATAGTGGGGGTCCTGGCAGCAGCTTCATGGTGGGCCAATCCTGAAGGGGTCTCCCGGAAGCACACAGTTGTAGCCATTGATGTCCTGGCAGTACACGCAATGGTCGGCAGAGGAAGCACACGCACAGAAGAAGATCTCGTTCAGCCAAGCTCTCAATCTGTGCACAGGTTGAGATTTTGACAGTCTAAGATCTTCTTCTGCACCTGGAATGCTAAAGCAGCCATCTTTCATGAGCCCATCACATCTACTGCAGGGAAAATCAATGGCACCAACAATGCGCCAATAGGACATCCCCACAGCATTGCTTCACCATGCTGCTGCTGCCTGTACAACCCCGCAGAATTGCCCCATTCTTGCTGTAGTCTGTTAACCCCCACTGCATTGCCCCACTTATGCTATAGTCTCGAAACCCCCACTGCATCGCCCCACTCATGCTGCAGTCTGGAAACCCCCACTGCATCGCCCCACTCATGCTGCAGTCTGGAAACCTCCACTGCATTGCCCCATTCATGCTGCCACCATCAGGACATGGCAGGACATGGGACACAGCCTCAGGCCCAGCGTCATCACCCCACTCATGCTGCCACTGAACCACAGCTGTGAAGCTGTCTCCTGTGACCCCACTGTGCTGCAAGCCCGAAAAGGTACACTTACGTTATAAGATGCACTTTATTATATTGTAGATCCTTTTTTGAAGCATTAAAAAAAATCCTAATTTCTTCCCCTAAATTTGGGGTGTGTTTTATAATCCAGTTTGTTTTATAAAGCAAAAAATATGGTGGATAAATAGATATATATCTATATGTAGTTTACATACTCCGGTAGATTTTTTTGCTTTCTTGGTAAGTGATGAGCGAGTACCGTAATATTCGCACACACTATACTCGTATTGACTAGTTTTTTAATACTCATGTACTCATCTGATTAGCGAGTACAATGTAAGTCAATGAGTGATGGCTCTGCTCACACACATCCGGATATAAAAAGAGTCTTTCCGGGACATGGCAGGATGGTGGGTTTTTTCAAATTTTCACAGCATAAAACACCTTGCTGTGCCCCCCAGTGACCCTAAGGGTCCCTTTACACGCCACCACTGAAGGGTAGCAACTGCCTGGCACTGGGATAATTGTGCCTGTTGCCATGAAACTGCTGCGAAATGGCAGCGTGTAAATAGGGAAGTTCCTCCCGGTGTCCTGCAGTTGACTCAGATACCTGTTTCTGAGCCATGCTCAAAAACCGAAGGCAACACAAAGGCACAATTGCCATGGTAGTGGCGTCTAAATGGGACACAGGCATGGATGTTGCGTCGCCTAGTGATTTCACAGGGGCATGCCACAGCATCATGGATACCACGCCCCATCAGCGATCATTGGTGGGGGCTACTGCGTAACCATTGGCTGTCCCTGCACAGGGCGCCATATTTAAAGAGCTGTCCATTCACAATACACAATTGCAATGGCGTCATGTAATAGCCAGCCTTCCTGCGCAGGCTGGCCAATCATGACACTATTGTGTTGTCCAATCAGCGTATTAGCATCACGGAATACACACAACTCTGTCACGCCTATGTACTTGCGGCGCAAAAGATGTACGCCCATATTCCTTTGTGGTAGCGGCGTGTGATGAAGCGAAGGTATTCAACAGGAAGTAAGCCGCAGGAGCTGTCGGCACTTCCGGGGAACAAAGATACCTTCAATAGAGAACGCAATGGCGGTGTGTATATGCGTAAAGGTACCTTTACACGCGGCAACGTTTCTAGGAATTTCACTGGCAACTTACTGGTTGCAGCGAAATCATGGAGACATTGTTCCATTTGTTCACAGCAACAAGATAGAACAATGTGTCCATGATTTCACTACAACCAGTAAGTTGCCAGTGAAATTCCTAGAAACGTTGCCATGTGTAAAGGTACCTTAAAATTCAATCTGCTCTCCCTGAGGTGTCAGCTCCTATTGTTTACTGAAGGGAGCTTTCAATTTATGTCAGATCGATAATGATCGACAAATCACTCACGAGCACCAGCGTTACTCGCCGAGTAACAAGTATTGCGAATACCGTACTACTACTCACTCATCATTATTCTTGGCTTTTTTTCAGAAAATATAAATGGTAACACAAAAACATTTTTTCCACTGGTTAGTGGTTGGGTAAAGCCATTTATTGTCAAACTAGTGTGTTTTCTCTTTTTAAATCATAATGACAATCAGAAACATCAAAATGACCCTGATGAAAAGTTTATATACCCCAGTTCTTAATACTGTGCATTGCCCCTTCAAACATCAATGACAGCTTGAAGTCTTTTGTGCTAGTTGTGGATGAGGCTCTTTTATTTTCTCAGATGGTAAATCTGCCCATTCTTCTTGACAATAAGCCTCCAGTTCCTGTAAATTCTTGGGCTTTCTTGCATGAACTGCGAGCATGAGTTCTCCCCAGAGTGGCTCTATGATATTGAGGTCAGGAGACTGAGATGGCCACTCCACAAACTTCACTTTGTTCTGCTGTAGCCAATGACAGATCGACTTTGGCTTGTATTTTGGATCATTGTCATGTTGGAACGTCCAAGTATGTCCTATGAGCAGCTTTGAGGCTTATGAGTGCATATTTGTCTCCAGTATTTGCTGATAATGACTGCATTCATCTTTCCTTCAACTTTGACCAAGTTTCCTGTACCTTTGTAGCTCACACATTCCCACATCATCAGTGATCCATCTCCTTGCTTTACAGTGGGAATGGTGTTCTTTTCATCATAGGCCTTGTTGACTCCTCTCCAAATGTAACGTTTATGGTTGTGGCCAAAAAGTTGGATTTTGGTCTCATTACCCCAAATTACCTTGTTCCAGTAGTTTGGAAGCTAGTTTCTGTGCTGTTTGGCATATTGTAGGCAAAATACATTGTGGCATTTG
Source organism: Allobates femoralis (assembly GCA_033576535.1). NCBI lineage: Eukaryota > Metazoa > Chordata > Amphibia > Anura > Aromobatidae > Allobates > Allobates femoralis. Next base: position 355,883,974 of record JARQOC010000006.1, on the reverse strand, counting down.
CGCAGTAATGGCTTTCTTCCAGTGACTCAACCATACAGCCCATTTTTCTTCGAGTGCCTCCTTATTGTGCATCTTGAAACAACCATACCACTAGTTTTCAGTGAGTCCTATAGTTCAACTGATGTTATTTGTGAGTTTTTCTTTGCATCCTGAATAATTTTCTTTGCAGTTGTGGCCAAATATTTTGGTGTTCTATCTGATCGTGATTTGGGTTTTACAGAGCGCCTGATTTTCCGTTTGTTAATCACTGTTTGAACAGTGCTAACTGGCATTATCAATTCCTTGGAAATTTTTTTGTATCCCTTTCCTATTTTATACAGTTCAACTATCTTTTCCCATAGATCCGTTGACAATTATTTTGCTTTCCCCAAGACTCACAATCCAGAAACGTCAGTGGCTGGATGAAAGATGCAAGAGTCTGTCTGGATCCCATAAATTCACTCAGCTTTTATACACACACACTGATTACAAGTAAACAGGTCACAAGTGAGGATATTACATTTATTAGCCATTCAAAACCATTTGTTTCAACTTCTGTGCATGTTATCAGGCAAAAATCACCAGGGTATGTGAACTTGTGATCAGGGTCATTTGGATGTTTTTGGTTGTCATTATAATTCAAAAAGAGAAAATACAGTAGTTTTACAATAAATGGCTTCACCCAACCACTAACTGTGTGGAAAAAAAAGTTTTTGTGTTATCATTCATATTCTCTGAAAAAGGGCCAAGAAAGCAAACAATCTGCCAGGGTATGTAAACCTTTGAGCACAACTGTAGATATAAATATACAGCGGGTGAAATAATGTTTGAACACGTGACCAATTTTCTAAGTAAATATGTATCTAAAGTGCTACTGACTGGTAAAGAAATCAGACCAAAAATGTTCATAAATTAAGTTGTGTAATAATTAGAAATTACACAAGCAAAACGCATTGAACACATGAAAGAAGCAAGGTACAAAAAGCTATGGAAAGTCATGAAACCAGCTGAAATTATCAGTAATTAGAAAGCAATGCTGCCATTTAATGAAAAGTAATATTAGCCCGTTCAACTGATGGCTTATGTTGTTATATTACTGTTCTGTCTCCGATGCCCAATTCATCTCCAATGTTTGTTTTTGCATAATGTTATTAAATAGTTTAGCTGTAGATGCTTAATGAGCTTTATCTCATATGCAGTGTTCTGGCTCCCTCTAGAGGCCAATGCTATATTTGCAGTCTATTTAATCTCTATGTCTAATTCTCCTCCCTCTTGCAATGCATTTTGGTAGCTCAGCCTCCATTTTACTTTCATATCTGGAAGGAAGAAGACACTCAGCATTACTGTTCCCATGCAATTGCATTGCCGGTATGTATTCATGCCTTCTTTAGTTGTTTTCTGCTCTAGTTTTAGCCTGGCTCATCCAGTTACAATCTAGATTAGTTACTAGTTCGTGCATATTGTATATCCATGTATGATATGTATTCTGCTGTACCATGCACTGATTGTTCTGTATTCTGATTGTTTCCAGTTTTACCATATACAAATATACTGCAACATTCAATAAAATCACAGACTTCACCACAGTCTTCTCATTGGACTCAGTATAAAGGTTTAGCTATCTGTTTAAATTCATGAGCCCCTGGCCCATTTAGTGAGAACAGAACAGTGAAACGGCAGCCATCCTACTGGGAAACAGTGAAGCAGCAGCCATCCAGATAGTAGGATACAAGTCACCGGCTACACAGAGACTTTGTACAGCTACCGCAATCTCTGCACAGCCAAGAATTTCCCCAGAACACCATGTCCCACAGATCACACAGGACAAGATTCATTACTTCTATCTCCTCAAAGACAACATCCATCAGTAGTGCGGTTGCCATTGCCCGCGCAAATGCAGAAGCCGTCAAAATGCGAGCAAGCTTTGCTGAGCAAGAGATGCAACTTAAGTTAGAGAAGGCACGCCTGGATGCCGCCTTAGAAAATCTAGTAGCGAAAAGGGAGGCTGCAGCCGCCATCGCAGAAGCAGAGTCACTAGAAGCCGCACAAAACCCAGAGCTGCATAGGCGAAACAGTGTGCTGAGTCTGGAGTTTCCACTGCAAGATCCTCCACAACGCACATCTCAGTACGTTAATGAACTCCCTGATCCAAACTACAATCCTGATCTGCACCCAAAACGCGAACACGACACCTCCAGTGAAGAAAGCAGGAGCCATCATGAGCCTCAATTCCAGAACAGACGCAAACTCGAAAATGTTGCACAAAACAACTCTGCTAATGACTACCTTGCCCCTCAACAGGTAACCAACGTAAACCACCTTGCTGACACATCGTACGTCAGACCGAAGAAACATGACACCGGCTGGTGCCACCCAGAGGATACTAACAGGTACGAACACATCTCACACCACTTATCCTTACCGGTGCACCTATCACTAGTATACCCTGCTGACAACCTTTTAACAACAGAATTTGCTAAATTCTTGACGCGACATGAGCTGGTTGCCAAAGGACTCATGAAATTCACCGACCAAGCTGAAAGCTACAGAGCTTGGAAAGCCTTTTTCCAAAATGTCACTAGAGACTTGGGGTTGCTACACAGGGAAGAGATAGACCTCTTAGTTAAGTACCTGGGAGAAGAGTCAGTCAAACATGCAATAAGGATCAGAGACGCTAATATAAACCACCCTGAGATTGGCCTCAGAGAGATCTGGAAGAGGCTGGATGAGCGTTACGGCTCAGCAGAGGTAATAGAGAAAGCTTTGTTCAAAAGAATTGATGACTTCCCCAAAATTTCTAACACAGAGCTACAGAAACTTACAGAACTTAGCGACCTGCTAATGGAAGTCCAAGTTGCCAAATATGAAGATGATCTACAGGGACTTGCATTCCTCGACACAGCCAGAGGTGTGAACCCTATAGTCCAAAAGTTACCCTACAATTTGCAGGAGAAGTGGCTCACACATGGTTCCACATACAAATACAAGCACAGTGCTCCATTCCCTCCCTTCTCTGTTTTTGTAGACTTTATACACCAACAAGCAAGAATTAGAAATGATCCCAGCTTCGACTTTACAATGTCGTATGCCACACCGCCACCAGCAGCAAATCCACGCAGAACGTCTGTGGCTGTACACAAGACTAATGTTTCTTCTCCAGATTCCAATCACAGGTCTGCTGACTACTCCCAATCAGAGACAAAGATGCAGGACCCTGACAAGCAGTGCCCGCTCCATCAGAAACCTCATCCTCTTCTCGAATGCAGGACCTTCAGAGGAAAATCTATGCCAGATCGCAGAAGCTTCCTGAAATAACACGGTATCTGCTATAAGTGCTGTTCGTCCACAGCTCATCTCGCCAAGGATTGCAAGGTCAGTGTAAAATGCACAGACCACAGACACCACAGACACCACAGGCACCACAGACCTTAACACAGCTCTACACCCTGGCCCAGCTCCATGGAATTCACAAAACACATCAGCTGACAGTGAGCATGGCGGGGAGGAAAGGAACACTGCTACACCTACGCCAGAGATCACTTCATAATGTACAGAAGTCTGCAAAGGAACAATATACAGTAGGTCCTGTTCTAAGATATGCCTCATCAGAGTGTACCCAAAGGGCCACAGAGACAAAGCTATAAAACTGTATGCTATCTTGGATGATCAAAGTAATCGATCCCTGGCTAGATCAACATTCTTTGACCTATTCAACATCAAAGGGCCAAGCACTCCCTACTCATTAAAGACGTGTGCAGGTACTATGACAACAGCAGGCAGGAACGCTACTGACTATCAAATCGAGTCCTTAGATGGACAATTCTGCCTACCACTACCCACGATCATTGAATGCAACCAGATCCCAGACAACAGATCTGAAATTCCTACACCAGATGTAGCAACCCACCACGCTCACTTAAAACGCATAGCTCACCTCATACCGGAACTTGACCATCAGGCCCAGATAATCCTGCTGTTTGGGAAGAGATATCCTGCAGGTGCATAAAGTGAGATGTCATATCAATGGACACCACAATGCTCCCTATACCCAAAGGCTAGACCTAGGATGGGTCATAATAGGAGGCATATGCTGGAACGCATGCACGCCCCCTCTTCTTTGTCAAGCATGCTGACAAGTACGCTGGAAGAAGGATGCCCATCTCTGTTTCAACCTTGTAACAGCCTCAGCCTCAGAGACCTGGACTTGTGGTCAGACCCCGCACCAATTCAACGTAGCCTCGGACTTCTCTGGAATCTATGATCAGATGCTTTCACCTTTCAAGTCAGCCAAGGAGAAAAGCCATTTACTCGTAAAGGTGTTCTGTCTATCATCAACAGTCTGTACGATCCCCTGGGTTTCGCAGCCCCTATCACAATACAAGGCAAGGCCTTGCTAAGAGACTTAACTAGGGAAACATCTAACTGGGATGCACCTCTGCCACCCAAAAAGAGAATCCAGTGGGAAGGATGGAAGAACTCGTTAGCTACCCTCTCCAACCTGAACGTGCCAAGACCATACACCCCAGTGCCGTCAACAGAAATACAAAGCTAAAAACTGTACATATTCGCGGATGCTTCTGTCAAAGCAATCGCTGCTGTTGCCTACCTTAAAGACTCCAAATATCAGAGCCACATTGGGTTTGTTATAGAGAAGACCAAGCTTGCACACGCAACCAGGGCAGTTAACGCAAGTCAGCTACAAAGTACAACGTGGCTTTCAGAACCAAAACTATTATATGTTGAAGAACACCTTACGGACACCTTAGAAGTAGTAGGAGAGGGCGCAGATGCTGAAATCAACCCTCATGTGTCTACACTTCATACAAAGACTTCTGCTACCCAGCTTGGATCTCACAGGTTCGTCAAATTCTCAAGGTGGAAGTCACTAGTTCGAGCCATTACCTGCTTGAGCTACATAGCTCGCTCCTTCAGAACTCCCAAAACTTGTGATACAGGAGAATGTAAAGGCTGGCATATCTGTAAAAATACCTACGTTACCTCAGACTTAGATTTCTCTAGAAACCACATAATCCTCACTATTCAAAGAGAAACCTACTTTACAGAAATCCAATGTCTTATTAACAAAGCTCAAATACCAGTGAGTAGCGTGTTAAGAATTCTTGACTCAACTCTTCAAGCAGGAGCAGCGAGGCTTACCCACGAAAGCCTAATCACCTTCATGGCAGAAGCCACAGCTAAAATCAATGCAAGACCCTTAGTTCCAGTTCCTAACGACCCTGAGGAGCCCTTGTTATTGACTCTAGTTACCCTCCTTACCCAGAAAACAGGACCGTCCAATACCCCTCCAGGAGGATTAGATGCCAAGAACCTCTACAAGTGCCAATGGAGACAGGTACAAAGTCTTGCAAATGCTTTTTGGGACAGGTGGCGCAAACAATATTTCTCTAATCTGCAGCCACGGACAAAGTGGCAATCTACTAGACCCAATCCAAACATAGGTGAACTCGTTCTTGTTAAAGACTCCCAAGTTCACTGGAACCAGTGGCCACTTGGTCTAGTTACCGCAACATTCCCGAGCAATGACGGTAATGTCCACAAAGTTGGACTAAGAATGACTAAGGGAAATGAACCTAAGACATTTCTCAGACTGATATCTGAACTGGTCCTGCTGTTACCCTCAGAATACAGGGATAGTGACATCCGGTGATGCCAGATGGGGAGTGTTCTGTCTCTGACACCCAATTCATCTCCAATGTTTGTTTTTGCATAATGTTATTAAATAGTTTATCTGTAAATTCTTAATGAGCTTTATCTCATATGCAGTGTTCTGGCTCCCTCTAGCGGCCAATGCTATGTTTGCAGTCTATTTAATCTCTATGTCTAATTCTCCTCCCTCTTGCAATGCATTTTGGTAGCTCAACCTCAATTTTACTTTCATATCTGGAAGGAAGAAGACACTCAGCATTACTGTTCCCAATGCGATTGCATTGCCGGTATGTATTCATGCCTTCTTTAGTTGTTTTCTGCTCTAGTTTTAGCCTGGCTCATCCAGTTATAATCTAGATTAGTTACTAGTTTGTGCATATTGTATATCCACGTATAATGTGTATTCTGCTGTACCATGCACTGATTGTTCGGTATTCTAATTGTTTCTAGTTTTACCATATACAAATATACTGCAACGTTCAATAAAATCACAGACTTCACCACAGTCTTCTCATTGGACTCAGTATAAAGGTTTAGCTGTCTGTTTAAATTCATGAGCCCCTGGCCCATTTAGTGAGAACAGAACAATTACCAAGGTGCCACACAAGAAACAACTGAGGATAGGTAAAACCAGTAAATTGACTCAGGACCTTTGTAAGCTTATAGTTGCAAAACATACTGATGTCATTGGTTACAAAAGAAGTTCTAAACTTCTTGAGGCTCCGATTGAGCACTGTTAGGGCCATAATATGAAAGTGGAAAGAACATTATTTCATCATAAACCAGACATAACAAGGTGCTCCCTTCAAGATTTCAGACTGAGGCGTGTAAAGAATAATCAGAAGAGTTGTCCAAAAGCCAAGGACCATCTGTGGAGGGCTACACAAAGACCTGGAATCAATAGGTACAATCGTTTCATAGAAAGCAAGTAATTCACTCAACCTCCATGGCCTGTATGCACAATCACCATGGAAGACTCCTTTGCTGAAAATATGTTCAATGGAATTTAAAGTTTGCTCAACAACATTTAGACAAGCCTATCAAATACTAGATTAGTTCAGAGTCCATATTAAAGGGAACCAACCACCTCAGATGACGACTATAAGCTGTTAATACATGTCCCTGCACCCTACCTACACCATTCCACCTATGTTTTTCTTAAGAATATTGATAAATGTAAACCGAAATATACACTTTATAAAATTACATGCCTGCGTACTTCTGGGCGTCTCCTTCTGGGTCAGTTACTAGAGGGCTGTGTCTCCAGCAGCATGACTGGCTTCTCTAGCCCTCCCTCTTACTTTGCAGGACGTCACATGAAGGGACGGGAGCTGCCTTGCGTGCCCGCCCACTGATAGATAACATCACACCCTCTCACTTTGTAAGAGCCTGGCCGCGTCATGAAAGGGGCGGGGGCTAAATCGCGGCGAGCCCCGCCCCTTTCAATGACGCGATTTAGCCCCGCCCCTTTCATGACGCGGCCAGGCTCTTACAAAGTGAGAGGGTGTGATGTTATCTATCAGTGGGCGGGCACGCAAGGCAGCTCCCGTCCCTTCATGTGACGTCCTGCAAAGTAAGAGGGAGGGCTAGAGAAGCCAGTCATGCTGCTGGAGACACAGCCCTCTAGTAACTGACACAGAAGGAGACGCCCAGAAGTACACAGGCATGTAATTTTATAAAGTGTTTATTTCGGTTTACATTTATCAATATTCTGAAGAAAAACATAGGTGGAATGGTGTAGGTAGGGTGCAGGGACATGTATTAACTGCTTATAGTCGTCATCTGAGGTGGTTGGTTCCCTTTAAGATCACATGGAAACTTCAGGATTTGAAGAGTGTGTGGAACAATGGCCCAAAATCACAGCTCAGCAATGTATTCCAGTTTTGTACTAAGTATAAATACATTTCAGTAAGTGGGTTTAATACTTTTCCCTGTGTTATTTTATTACACATAACTTGCGTAGTGAGCCATGGGAGAGGCGCAGATGTTGAAGAAGGACCAGCTGGGATATGTACAGGGTGCTCCATCTATATGGATACACCTAAATAAAATGGAAATGGTTGGTGATATCAACTTCCTGTTTGTGGCACATTAGTATATGGTGGCCATTTTGAAGTCGGACATTTTGGATCCAACTTAATTTTTTTCCATTGGAAGAGTTTCATGTGACACTTCAAACGTATTGAGAATTTCATAAGAAAAACAATGGTGTGCTTGGTATTATCGTAACTTTATTCTTTCATGAGTTATTTACAAGTTTATGACCACTTATAAAATGTGTTCAAAGTGCTGCCCATTGTGTTGGATTGTCAATGCAACCCTCTTCTCCCACTCTTGACACACTGGCAGCAACACCGCAGAAGAAATGCTAGCACAGGCTTCCAGTATCCGTTGTTTCAGATGCTGCACATCTCATATCTTCACAGCATAGACAATTGCCCGGGTGGGCCATTTATATGGAGACACCTAAATAAAATGGGAATGAATGGTGATATCAACTTGAAATAACTCATGAAAGTAACCCACCTGGGTTGCTTGGCGCAAGCATGCGCAATTAGTGTCCAAAGATGGCAGCGGTGTGACTAACTGCTCCTGCATCCTGGTAGGCACACGCACAGTTAGTCATTTGGCAATGTGGGGTCAGCCGAAGTCTGCGAGTGGCGTGAGCAGCGAGGTTTACCGAAACGTGTTCCTGGCTTCGGTCTCGAGTGGTGTCGAGTCCGGCTGTCCGTGGCACCTCTGGTGGTATTGTGAAAGGGGACAATACCACCAGCAGTCGCCATATTTGTACACCCATCACTTGGGTGTGCAAATAATACCTGCTGCCGGTGCATGATAGGAGGACGTCCTGACAGTGGAAGTGGATTTAAAATACAGTAAGCAGTACTCGACAGTGACATAAATTTAAATAAAGAAAAAATGGGATACTTAGCATTATGGAAATGGCCAAATCAATAATCCACCTGGGTCCTAACACTAGTTGCTGCCTGTGTCTTGCTGGGCTTTTCCTCTACTGGTGACTGATACAAGAGAGTAATAGAGATTGTAGTCTTATGGACAAGGACAGGTGCTTTCAATATATGTGATCTATGCCTTGGGAAAAGAAGTTAACCCCTTAGGTGTGTTAGAGGCTGATACTTGAGAGCAATAGTTTATGCCTTACAACTGAAATGTTGACAGTGCCTTAGGGGTTAACTTATTTCCCAAGGCATAGATTGTCCTTGTCCATAAGACTACAATCTCTATTACCCTCTTGTACCAGTCACCAGTGGAGGAAAAACCCCACAAGACATAGGCAGCAGCTAGTGTTAGGACCCAGTTGAGATACGCCTCAATGTTGGCAACAGAATGGATTATTGATTTGGCCATTTCCATAATGCTAAGTATCTCATTTTTACTTTATTTAAATTTATGTCACTGTCGAGTGCAGCTTACTGTATTTTAAATGAAATTCGTGTTTAGTATGGCACCTTCACTGACAGGATTGAGTGCCGCATATTTACTTGTATATTATGAAATGGGTTTACTACCCTTTTTGAAGGCACCGTCCCAATTCCAGTTGTAAGGCATAAGCTATTGCTCTCTGGTATCAGTCTCTAACACACCTACGGGGTTAACTTCTTTTCCCAAAGCATATATCACATATATTGAAAGCACCTGTCCTTGTCCATAAGACTACAATTTGTATTATCAGTCGCCAGTAGAGGAAAAGCCCAGCAAGGCATCAACTAGTCTTAGGACAAAGTTAAGAGGTATGCCTCAACGTTGGCAACTGGGTAGATTATTGATTTGGCCATTTCCATAATGCTAAGTATCTAATTTTTCTTTATTTAAATTTATGTCACTCTCGAGTACCGCTTACAGTATTTTAAATGAGATTCGTGTTTAAGATGTCACCTTCACGGACAGGATTGAGTGCTGCATATTTACTTGTATAAGCAGAAGTGGATGACGAACGGGATAAGGTAGTTATATAGATAGATGGTGTGATGCATAATTTTATTCAGTGGCGTAGTGTGTGGGATTTGTTTTTCAGGAAAAAAAATATATACTGTGCCATCTTCCCATCAAATTTGGCCAGCTTCTCTACTTGTTGAAGAAAAGCATTCCTATGGAATGATGCTGCCTCCACCATGTTTGATGATGGGGATGGTGTTTTCAGGGTTACGTGCAGTGTTAGTTTTCAGATTTTTGGAGTATATGACTGATAATTAACCTGTGGACAGATTTTCCTACCTGAGCTGTGGATCTCTACAACTTCTAGAGGATGTTAGTTTAAGTGGACAGTTACCGTATATATTTGTGTGACATATTCATTCCATTTTTGATGATAGATTGAACTGTGATACATGAGATGTTGAGTAGTGATGGGCGAGTCCTAAATTACTTGGAATCGCTTGACTCTAGCGAGTCCGAGCCCGGGACTCGCTACTCGTTGCGAGTCTAGCGAGTCCAATGTTAATGAATGGGGAAGCGAGTAATAGCGAGTAATGTGCGATTTACAAATCGCAGATGTGTCTCGGAAGCTTCAGGCTCTATCTGCTACAATAGCTAAATCATGTTTAATAGGCTCCCACTGTTACTTCCGGGGCCGCCTATTAAGCTCATTACATATTCACTGCACTGTCAAAACTAACAGCCAATCACAGGAGCTCACACTCTGTGGGAGCCTCTGTGATTGGCTGTTGTAATCAGACTGGATTTTCTCAGTCTGGACAGTGATTCTGCTTGGTTGCCATACGCATTAGTGTATGGCAACCAACCTGGTGTTGTAGGGTGTAAAATAAATAATTATTAAAAAAAAAACCCGCGTGGGGCTTCGCAGCATTTTTAAGTCGAGCCCGATGAAAGCAGGCAAACTGCGAGCTGCCACCCTCAGCTGCTTAATTTCCCCTTGGCTGGCAAAAAAAAATGCATGGGCTCTGCCCTATTTTCCATGCCAGCCAAGGTAAAACTAAGCAGCTGCGGGCTGGTATTCTCAGCGGGGTGAGGGCCCATTGTTATAGGGCCCCCCACGCTAAAGAATAGCAGCCCTCAGCTGCCCCTGAAAATGGCGCATTAATAATAAGCGCCATTTCCAGGCGCCTTACTGGGCTCTTCCAGCGGCCCTGGTGGCAGTGGCACGCTGGGTAATAAAGGGGTTAATACCAGCTTTGTTATACAAGCTGGTATTAAGCCCGAGATTCTTAATGTCAGGCCACTAAGAATCTCCAATAAAGGGTTAAAGAAAACACCACACAGTGAAAAATTATTTATTAAAAATAAAGACACAGACACCATTAGGGACTCCAACTTTATTACCACCACATATCCCTCCAAAGATCCAGGTCTTCTCTCTTCTATCTTCTGTCTTCCTTCTTCTTATTGAACTCATTCAGCTCTGCTACATCACACATCACACAGTAGGGGCGGAAATGCGCTCCCCTGCTGTGTGACGAGTCAGTGAGGCTGTGAGCATTAAGCAGTGCCGACAGCACAGAGCCGACTCATTCATAAGCTGCTGGATTTAACTCCCTGCTTACCGATCACTGCAGCGCCGGTAAGAAGGGAGTTAACTGTGCTGTGACAGCGGCTGGTATATGCGCCATGTTCCAACAAGGCTGCAACATCAGCAAGGAGGTGGAGGAGTCATGTTTTGGGCCGGAATCATTGGGAAACAGCTGGTAAGCCCCTTTAGGGTTCCTAAAGGTGTGAAAATGACCTCTGCAAAGTATATAGATTGTCTGACTGAGAACTTTTTTCCATGATGCAATAAGCAAAAATGTGCCTTCAGGAGCAAAATCATCTTCATGCATGACAATGCACCATCTCATGCTGCAAAGAATACCTCTTTGTCATTGGCTGCTATGGGCATGAAAGGAGATAAACTCATGGTGTGGCCACCATCTTCCCCTGACCTCAACCCTATAGAGAACCTTTTGAGTATAATCAAGCAAAAGATCTATGAGGGTGAGAGGCAGTTCACATCAAAACAGCAGCTCTGGGAGGCTATTCTGGCATCATGCAAAGAAATACAAGTAGAAACTCTCCAGAAACTCACAAGTTCAATGGATGCAAGAATTGTGAAGGTGATATCAGAGTAGGGTTCCTATGATAACATGTAACTTGGCCTGTTAGGATGTTTTGGAGTTAAATAGCTTTTTATTTCATTGAATGTGACCTCCGAATGCTGCAAATTCAACAAATGAGCATTTTCAGTTCTTTCAAACATATCAAATGTTTAGAAACTCTACTGTGCCTAATAATTTGGAACAGTGCATTAAGAGTTTTTTTTTAATTTTGAAGATTATACTATTATCATTGGAGGTTTCTTCAATAAAATTCGATGTATACGCTATTGGGTGTTGACATTTATTACACTAAGGGTACCGTTACACGTCGCAACATTGCATGCAATTTCACTGCAATTTGCTGGTTGCAGTAAAATCATGGACACATTGTTCTATTTGTACACGGCAACAAAATAGAACAATGTGTCCATGATTTCACTGCAACCAGCAAATTGCCAGTGAAATTGCATGCAATGTTGCGACGTATAACGGTACCCTGACTGTCATTTGCACCGACCATTTAGGGAAATCAGAGAAAAAAAACATTTGCATAATAATTTGGAACATGGTGTAAATACAACTTGACAACAAAGTTAACCCCTATATGTGCTAATCATGTCTACAGTATATTATAGATAAGTATAAATGTGCTGTAGTTACCGCAAAAGTGATGTTTAACCTTGGTGCCCCAGTATCCAGTCTAGTATGGGAGCGCTGTTACTCATCTCTGTAATTCGCTAGGATCATGCCTGCAGCAACATGATTTGCAAACATGGACAGAGGGAGGAGAATAGGGATGATATTTTGTCATTATTTTCATTCTCCTTGAATATGCTGCAATATGTGTAACACTACTGTTGGCATGATACCAGCAAGGCGCAGGGATGAGTGACAGCACTCTGGATTTGGCTGGTTACAGGCACATTTAAAACTGTAGTTGCTTCCTTTCAACTACCATTGAAAAGACTCTTTCGGTCTATCGGTCATCTAAATATCTATCTATTTATCTTTCTATCTTTTATTAACAATCAACTCCATCAAATTATTTAGTGGTGGACATAGATATAAAGGACTCCTGTGCTAGAACAGTAAATAGGCCCTTTGCAGAACAATAGCTACTTGTTTCACTGAAGGAATCTCTTAGTGAGTGGCATCACTAGAGTCGATTGGACTCTGGTGCAAGATTTGGACCTGGGCCCCCATCTTCATGTTTGTCAGATATATGGGCCCTTAAAGCGTTCCAAATTTTGTGAAAACACCCCCTCCCCATATGTAATAATGTCATCCATCCTGTAATAATGTCTCTGTTTCTGGCCCTTTCCTGAAATAATGTCTCCCATTCTAGGCCCCTTCTTGTAATAATGCCCCCCCACACTGAGCCACTTTTAATACTACTTTCCCCATCCAGTGCACTTTCCTGGTAAAATGTGCCTCCTGATATACAGTATTGTCCTCCATCTCAGCCCCTTCCAGGTATAATATTCCCCATCCTGGGCCATTTCCTGGAAAAATGTGCCACATGCTATGCCCCTTCCTGGAATAATGTCCAACATCTTGGTATAAAGTCCCCAATCCTTGTCCCCTTCCAGGAATGATGTCCTAAGTAGAATCTGGCCCTTGAACATGAAAGATTTTCTTTTATTATCAAATAAATTACACAAAAGGTAATTTTCATGGTCAGTTTGACCTAAGTAGACGTGTTTCGAATGCTACACACATTTTTACTCATGAAAATAAAAGAATCTCCTTCATGTTGAAGAGCCGGATTCTGCTTCCTTTATTCACTGAATTTCTGGATCGTGGCAGGACCAGTTTGTATGGTCTATAAGGATGGGATTAATGGCAATATGGTGGATTGCAACTTATATATTCATTATGTCCTCCATCCTGGGCATTTTCCTGGGCCTATCCTGGGCCCCTTCCAGAAATAATGTCTCTTATCCTATACCTTTTTATTAATAATGTTCCCTATCTTGGACCTCTTCCAGTAATATTATCTCCCATCCTGGGCCCTTTCCAGTTAAAGGGGCCCCATCCTGGGCTTCTTCCAGTAAGAATCTTCTCTATCCTGGTATAATGTCCTCCATCCTGGGCCTCTTCCTGGTGTAATGTCTCTATTTCATGATATGTTGTCTTCTATCCTGGGCCCCTTCCAGGTATAATGTCTCCCTTTCCTGGTATAATGTCCCCAGTTCTGGAATAATGTCCTTTATCCCAGGCCTCTTCCAGTCATAATGTTCATGTTCTGTGGATTTTCACTAGTCACAAGTGGCTGTCACTGCCATGTGCCACTTGTGACTATCATGCTGATGGTAGCAGTAGATCTCTGAGTGGTCAGGAGCCTGTATTGCAGTGCAGGGACCCGTTGAGTCTCTGCACCACAATACATTTAAGATGAATGTGCCCCCCTCTAGCATATACTGGGACCACAATTGTTATGCCCCTGCTCTTACCTATTGGGCCCCTGTGCAGATGTACAGGTAACACCAATGATATGACCACCTTTGTGCCTATTTTATTTTATATGTTTTATGTTTCTCAATGCTGAGATTTTACATTTACATTTTATTGTCTATCCTTTAGGCTCTTAGGTTTACTATTAAGATTTTGGTTGCTCAAGACACAAGCTTATAAATGTAGCCTTAAAATCATAAAATGACCCCTAAAATGACAATGATTTCTTATAGGATTCTAGCTGTGGAGCTGGATAGTATCTTTATTTTTCTCATACAGAACACTGTGTTGTTCTACCATTCACACAAGTAGCTCCTGGCAGCCCGTATTTACAAAGCCGTCTCTGTGCAGAGTAACTGGGAGTGTGAGCTTGATTGTTTAAACCCAACTAATAAAAGGAAATGAACCTTTGACTCTGATCAACTGAACGGATTTTTAAACATTAAAGACAGATGTGTTATAAGATGTTAGAAGATAAAAGTGACATGGAACAATGTAAAGGCAATCTACTCATTAGCTAAAATGCACAAAGTGGGGACATCTTTTAACACAAACAACTGCGGCTTACATAGTTATGGGATATGAAATTATTCAGATTGTATGTTGTCTTAAATGATGAAGATTAAGAAGAAATTTTCAAGGGGAATTTTTAAACTATGCTTTACTTTTGGACAGGGCATACATATAAATCATAGTTCTAATTGGTTCCCTCCCCAAAGGTAATAATTTTTGACTGGGTCACAGAAGAGCATGTCTCATAACCTTGCAGCCCTTGCAAAGTAATTTTCCTCGTGCTGAAGCCCGTAGATTCCCCTTTAATTGCAACCGTAAAGTGTGATGCCAACAAAATTGCCCTTCAAACACTGTATGATGCCATCACAGTGAATTCCTACACAGTACCCTTCACAGACACAGTATGATGACCCTACTATGGCTAGGGTCACATTTGCGTTCGGGATTGCAGAACCTGATCCGGTTTTGACTTGTCAAAATTCTCAAAACCGGATCCGGATCCGCAGCCCATAGGAGACCATGCAATATCAGACTCGAGCAACTTCATATCCAGTTACCGCAGTCCGGTTTCCGTTGCTGCGTTTAAAATCATGCATGCAACGGTTTTCGCACAGTTTCCTATGCCGGATCCGGTTTTCAAACCATAAACGCTAATGTATTTGGAGCCGTGTACGGTTTTCGGATCTGGACATTCCGCACACCGGGATTGCATTTTGTGGGCTCGGCCAACCGCTCCCTCCGGATCCTGCCGCATGTTGTATTGGCGTCCGGTGTTGTGTTTGCCGGATCGCCCCGGATTGCCCCTGTCCGTGACAATCCGGCACTGGTCAAACAGGTTGCCTATGGGACCGGATTGTCCTGGACACCTCCGTGTCCCGGACCTGTAATTACACACTGTGGCTGGGGGCATCATATGTGCCTGCTCCTCTCACCCTGCCTGACGCAACCATTTGCCTCCAAATCCTCAGGACCATAACGAACAATTGTGGAAGGAGTGTGTGCAGCTGACCACTATCAGACCATTTGTGTGACTCCACATTCGGAAATGTGTTACATAAATATGTGGCAACCAATTACAGTTATCCGTTGCAGCATTGCTGCCACATATACATGTACTCTGGCTGGCCATTAACATGAGGAGGTTGCAGTATGCACATGTCTGCAAGTGGCCATGCATGGACAGTAGCATGGGCTGCTTGCAACATGCACAGGTATGCAGATAAGGAATTTCAGGTGGTTCACTGCCGGCCCACATACGGGGCACACAAATGTGACCTGTCAGACTGCCTTGTAAAGGAACCTTCAATATCCACTCACCCATAATTATGCTACAACAATCACAACTACGCCAAGAACCTGCCATAAGCCATGCTGCGTTGCTACCTGTGTGCCTGTGAGCTAGCAAAACCAACTTATCTCGTGACCCACCATGGAGCCACCTTCAACATATGTAGGAGCAATGTCAGCAACGTCATCCTTGTGTTCCACAGCACGTAACGACGGAAGATGGGTTGATCTGCAACAAAGAGTGTTCATGACAGCAGCTTGCAATGGCTACATCCTTGCTGTGTATGCAGCCTACCTTGCTGTGATGTTGGCGATTCCTGCTCAACCGTGGTCACATGCAGCATCGATTGCTGAGGGGTGCAAACGCAAGGGGAAAACAATGCTGGCCAACAATTGGACACCAAAAACACAGTCAACACTGGCCCATCATTGCTGGTACCCGAGAGGTCACATCTAGCTACCTTGTGGCATATATCTAAGGAATAGCCTAAAATGTGCCACCTCACAACTATGTTGTCAAGAATATCATCCGATATGTGTTATTGGTTTAGGCTGGCCACAAAATGCACTATTTGGGACAACATGTGTCCATCAAGGTCAGGCCCAACCTTGTGGATTGTGGAGGATCTAAATAATACCTTGTAAGGCTTAAATTGTAGGGACATACAATTGAGGGGCCATAAGTCCAGTTTGTTCATTGCAACAGCGCATGTATCCAATGATGATGGCGGAAAAGGTTCATGTACACACCAGGCAATGCGTCTTGTCGACACATGTCCACTTCATCTGGGTCAAATCCAACATTGCAGCCCTGATGATTTGCCCTGCTCGACATGCAATGCATTTGCTTTAGCCTGGCTAAAGTGTTTGTTGCCTGGCGAGTGTTTCCCGTGGGTGTAGCACGCACACAACACAGAAGTTTGGCACTGTAAAGTATGTCTCACCATCCTTGACTCACCACTGCCCAAAAAACCATACACATCTTTGTCACTCGCAACAACTAGAGCAGCTAACTGGATTCGCTTGGTTAACAACATGCTGCTGCCCGTCATTCCCAGCCCACTGTGCTACCCCTCTCTCCTACTTCTGTTCTGGAAATTGTCCTTTGCCATCTCACACTTCTTCTCCTTGTTCATCTTCTTTGTGTGCCACAAAAATGCCATGGTCTGGGTCAAATGTAAATGAGGCAAGCTCCTGGCCCACTTAGGCATATCTCTAACAGCACACATGGCTAAGGGCTGCCCGTAGCTAGATGTCTCAAGGCAAAACCCAAAGGCCCTGACTGCATGCTTTGCGCAGCCTTGCCCCTAGTGCACACATTGATGGGACATTTGAACAGGCCACCACAAACCTGACCACAATTGTGTTGAGGGACCTTTGTTACAGCCCTCTGTCCCTGTAAGTCCCACACTTGCTGTCGTGGCGTTAATCACAACCACAACACAAAATGAAACAACCAAATCTCCCGGTAACATACATGCTCACAGTGAACTTTCCTCACATCATCTTGTTGTCAGACTAGGTGTTCTTGTAGTGGACAGTCCCAGGACTGACCCAGACCAACACGCAAATGTACACATGTGTGGGTGTGTTCCAATTTAGAGCCCTGAGTGTGCCAAATGGCCCAGTGTGGAAAGGCTAATAATGTTGCTAACTCACACAGTAGGCGACTCCTAACTGAGTGTAGGGAGAAATGTCTTTGTGACAAGCCCGGAACATGTCTTTAAGAACATGTTTCCACAATGGTTACCAAGCAAAACATTGCCTCATCTGTTTAGTTTTCCCTTGTGAAGGCCAAACACATCAGCCTGAAACATCACAATCACATACCTGTAATGGTCATGGTCATGGGAGATCTTAAAGACATCTGCCATGGCAACGTATGGTTTTTAGTCATGTGTGTGTGTGTCAAGGCAATTCCTACAACACTGAGCATTGTGTTTGTGTGTGTGTTATATTGCTCCGACTTTTCAAAACATGCCTAAAAATCATCAAATAACCAACATACAATAAACATTGGTAACTCACACACCAAGAAAACACAGGTAACGTTTCCCAGCTTTAATTGGGGTTTGTGGAAAACACAACATCACAAATTCAAAGATTAAGAAAATCCCTTGCAGGGGTCAAGCTCTGCACATCCCCTTCATGTGCTGATGGCCTGTTGGTGTCAGGGGTGTGTCTCGGAGCCCTTGGCTGGCCCACACACACTGCTGGTATGGCTTGGACTTGTGCAGCCTGCAGGACCTGCTCCTGTGGACTGCACACCACTATAGGGGGACTTGGCATGTGAAACTGAGTGGCGGGGTTGTACGCCACTCCTGTCGCACTTGTCTGCGTCACTGAGCCAGGCCACATTTGGCTCGTGTGTTGAGTAGCTGACCCATATGTTTGCCCTTGTTGGGTGAAAGGGAGTGTGGGCGGACAAACAGACAGTCTTTCACTGTCCCTCACAACATGTTGCCCATGGCTTCCTGGTACATGTGGCATCCAGTGGCTGCTGGTGGTGGAGTACGTCACATCCTGTTGTTGTCTGTGGCCTAAATGATGGGGGTTTCTCATCTGCCCTTCCGTGGATGAAGCAGTTGTAAACACATGTTGGTGCTGTGCACCAACATATGTTGAACCCAGGCTCTGGCCCATGTGTCTTGCTTGAGGGATCAGGTGTGAAGACACTGTTGGTTGGAACTGAGTCGGCCAAGAAGCAATGTGTGTGTTTGGAGCTAGCACATAACGACTCTGGTTGCCTGAATGGCGGCCACGGTCATCCACCTGCCAGATGTCCTGTGGCAGTGCATCAGGAGGAGGGCTGTGTGAAGGGTGTTGGGTGGCCCTTTCCTGAAATTGCCTCTGCAGATTTGGCCCCATCTGGCGTGCCCGACGCACAAGTTCCTGGCAGCCACGCATGATGTATTCCTGCTGATCGCTGCTCATGTGCTCCATTTCCCTGGCAACAGTACTAAAGTACTGATTTGGACAAATGCTGACACTTGTCCGCAGGTCCATCAGGTTGTTGTCCATGCGTTGAAACCCCTCTGTTATTAACTGGGAGACATGACTCAACAGCTCCTGATGGACCTGGGACATGTGCACAACCTCAGGGAAAAGACTCCTTTCTGTATCCCTCTGCCCATGGCAGGAAAGGCCAGTCACAGGTGCACTGGCTGTAACTGTGTGCGAAGGTACAGAAAGGGGAACAGATGCCACAGCCTCTTGAGCATGGGTTGGTGGTTGCCAGAAGGGTGTACTGTCAGCAGCTGGTTGGGACTCAGATGGGTCTGCAGAGGTGGCCACATCGTCACCGGAACATTCTGGCGGGGCAGCTTCCGGAGATGAATGTTGTCCTGATGATGCAGGCTGCTGTGTAGTCCCAGGTGCTCTGTTGATGGGGTTTAAAAAGAAAGTTAATGCCAAACACATGTGTCTGTTATCCCCACATTGCTAAACATCGGTCCTCATTTTACCCATATTTCTCTAAAACACTTTGCTAAATCATCCTTTGTATTAACTGCCCAATGAAGAAAACATGCACATGTAAGGGCACATTAGCCACACTTGGGGTTGCAACACAGCAAACACCAAAATATTGTCATTTACTGCTCAACAAGGGATGTCCAACAACACACCACCTACACAACACTACGAAAGCACCATAGCAGACATGCTTCCACACAAACTTCAAGTGTGCTGTCTGATGTGGCCCACACCTCCAAAAGACTATGGGCCACACAACGTCAGCAGGCATGAGCAAATATTCCCCATTTTTGCCTGTGTTTGGGACCAGATGGACACATCTGTATCTGGATCAAATAGAGCCACACACCTCCCTGGCCCAAACCTCTTGGACACATCTGCCCTGATTAAGCTGCTACATGGCGTAGCATTAAGGGGATGGCTTCAAACATTCATCACAATGTCTCTAGCCACTGATGTCTGTGGTTACTCTGCAATGTGTCTGTACACAGGTGTGTTCGACGCACCCACAAGATTTGGCATGAATGACAACATTGATCAGTAAACACCATTATGTTGTTTCTCACGTCACACCACCACAAACGCAACACGCCGTTTTTTTTTTTTCACGCAACATACACATCAACACAAACAAATTAAATTCGGCCGGACAGCTGTCAAACATATCTACAAGATATGGCATGAACACAGCAGCGGCAAGCCCAACGCACGATGGCCCATCAAAATGGTCATGGCATGGGCCCTTGGTTTCCAAATTGTTAACTCATCCAGAAAGGGACACTTGTGTCCTGGCAGCATTACACAAATAAGGCCACAGTTAGCGTCACTAACCCCCCCAAGAAAACAAAAGACAATCAAGTTTGACACTCACCCCCCTGGAAACATCGTTGGTCTTAAGAAACCCAACACTCCAGCGTATTTATAGGGCCTCTTCTTTGGTGCACCAGAAGTCCCAGCCTGCATCTCATTCCTCACATGCTTCCGGAAACTGTCCCGCAGATTGCGCCATTTCCACACAATGTTGTCACCTGCATGATTAAAACAACAACACTTTAAAAGGTGAACACATTACATCCACAAGCCAAGGTCACATCCATGCATCTACATTGTTGCTGGCATATTGTTTGTGGATGTTTGTTTGATAGTAAAGGCCGTGTGGCACATACACACCACTCTAGCAATACACACAGTGCTTGGGAGATGGTTGCCTTGCTGGAGTGTTGCCCTTCAGGCCTGTGGAGTTCAACAACACGCATATGTATGCAGCTATCACGACCATGCAAGGCAACTAACACATTGCTGTAGGTTAGGGTGTAACATGGGAGTACAGTGCTAAGTAGCCAAAGCAGTGGCTACCCAGCCCAGCCACAGTGGCAACCTCCCTGCTGTTCCACAGACTTTACAGTGTCAGCCATGCTTACAGGCATTGCACAGCATGTTGGAGCACGTTAACCCTGCCTAACAACGGGTAGGTACGCATCAAGCACTGTTAAGGCGAACACTGTTTACATGGTGACCCAACACTGGTGTTGTGATCCGAGATCACATGGTTACAAACAAATGGCCTCATGCTGTGTGGGACTCCGCCCCACACAAACCTACACACACATGCCTATTGTGTGAAATATACTATGGGCCAATGGAAAAAACAACCAAAATACATCATTTGGTTGGTGTCTTCTGGAGGGCCTGGTTTAGAATTGTTTGTCCTCCACATTTAAAAGGCACACTAACATCTGATCAATTGCCCACTCAGGTGGAATGCAAGTGGCTGACTAACAGTAACAAATGGACGAATCATCGAATATCTATCCAAACACGGTACTCACGGTGACGACGTTGGCCAGCATCATTCAGGCGTTGCCACCCACGTAGTAGAGCCCTACACACCTCATCCCACAGTCGCCGTGTTGTGGCCATGTTACAATGTAGGTGGGAGCTTTGGTCCCATAAAGGGGGCCTTTCTTCTACCAATTGGATCAGAAGGTCTATGTCAAGGTCCTCCTGCCTGGACCTGTGGGAACGTTTTGAACCCTAAAAACAAGACAAAACAAAGGATGAGAAGGGTAACACCACCACATGCTGAACTACACAATTGGCCACAACACGATAATGTACACATAAAAACCCCAAACATAGGCCCTTAACAAAAGATGCATACTAACCCACTACACACCCAATGAAAAGGTCAACCCCAACACAAGCAATGAATCCAAAGCCATGTGTTGCAATATTGTGCAGAGTTGAGTAGAAGAAATACACACCTTGGTGGAAAACAGCCTTGACACACAAGGTTTTTGTCAGACAAACGTTCATGGGACACATGCACCTCGTGTGTTGTCGTCAAGAGCTGCTATGTGACGACAAGCACACACGACGCTCGAAGGGCCACACCTACCCATCCCCAGCACACAGCACCGTATTGGTGGCCAGACTCGAGTGGCCAATAACACTTTCTGCACAATCTGCAAAGTCATCATTTGAGAAAATGACACAACACACCAACCCCAAAAAAAAAACCGTAACACCAACAAATGGAGAACAAGTGTACACAAACACACATGGCACATTGAACTGGCCACTGTAAGTGAAACTCAGGGCCATGTTTCCGGAGGGAAGCCATACAAACACAACATGCCACACAATGTTGGGATCCACTCGGGGTGACACATTTGTGTGAGTAACAGATCATGACACACACAAACACACCACGTTTCGTGGGTGCACCAACCACAAATCTTAGTGTTCTGAAAGCCAACACCACAATGTCACTTGAAAGGTAGGCCCACAGCCTCTTGGTTTGTGCACACACAGTGGCACCTGCTGAAATATCTGCACACATATCAACCCAGCAGCTACACGGACAAGGCCCACACACATGTTTGACATTGTCCCCACCCTGCCAAACAACATTTGGCAATACAGGGACACACCAACTACAAAACACACAAGCACACCAAAGAAAAAATTCACTAACACATTCCAAACGGAGACACACAATTTATGCATCCATGTTTAAGTGTCAAGCACCCGTTCACACAAGGAACCTGACTATGGCTAACTCCACATAATTTTGCACGATAGTTCTTCTGGGGACCCCATGTGTTTTTGCTAACTCACCCTGCTCCGACCACCTCTTGGTTGGCCACGACTACCATGGGACGGTCCCGCATCCGCTCCTCCTGATGCATCAGAGGGCTAAGGCAAAGAAAGGATACACATCATCGACCATCTAAAACATGTTTTCTCGCATTTTGCCCAGACCAGTTGACCCATACCCGCACAACTTACATGTTCCCCCGCCACATCCTGCACCTGTGCTTCCTCCTCGACATCTGCTGCCGAATCACTTGAATCCTTGAATACATTAGAAGCCAATTTGCCTACTATGTCCACAAATGACACACATGCTGCCTAACACATTCATCAACGTTGCCAAAAACACTCACCTGCAACCGGGGATTCTCAGTTGGATCAGACATAGTGTCTCAGATTCGTCCAAAGGTGAACGTCGTAGTCGATTTCACACACTATGTTAAATATTCAGAAACATAAAACAAACAACAAACATGAACACAGCTTCAAACATAATCTACTCAGATTAAAGTGGCACCAACCTTGACACACAATGGTACATTACCCATCCCAAAAGTCCACAGTTTCGCCCATGAAACAGCCATGCCATCCTTCTGACATATGCTAATACATTCAGATATATGTTTTGCTAAAGACAGCCCCACACACTACACACCCAGCTCAAGTCAATCAGGGTTGTTGTGCCTGGTGGCACATGTTGTCAAACATGTAAACAATCTCAAATACATTCCTGTAGCGCCAGCTGGCCATCCTCCTAGTAGTCAGTGCACACACACATGCATGTAGTGTGTGCACAGGTGCACGCTCCTAGTAGTCAGTGCACACACACATGCATGTAGTGTGTGCACAGGTGCACGCTCCTAGTAGTCAGTGCACACACACATGCATGTAGTGTGTGCACAGGTGCACGCTCCTAGTAGTCAGTGCACACACACATGCATGTAGTGTGTGCACAGGTGCACGCTCCTAGTAGTCAGTGCACACACACATGCATGTAGTGTGTGCAACAGGTGCACGCTCCTAGTAGTCAGTGCACACACACATGCATGTAGTGTGTGCACAGGTGCACGCTCCTAGTAGTCAGTGCACACACACATGCATGTAGTGTGTGCAACAGGTGCACGCTCCATGCATCCGACCACACCCCACCACATGCATTCTGCAATCATGTGCACACCAAATGTGCAGGACTGTGGAACACTTTCAATCACCTTGTTACTTGTCCCTCGGGGCACCTGTGAGCTGCTCTCCTGTTAGCCCAATCAACCATCCCACTTTAAGGCGTCTGTACACAGGGTGTTTGAGTCATGAAATGATGTTCTGCGCCTCCGGCCACCTCCCAGAACAAGCCGGAGCTATATCCGGTTTTCGCAACGGACCGGCGCGATCCGGCGCCCATACACTGCAATAGAATGTTCCGCACGCGAACCCGTATCCGGCATGATCCGGGGATATCCGATCACAAATGGCGATTACTCCGATTCGTGTTCTGTCAACAATGCCGGAAGTTGCCGGAAATAATAACACGGCGCCCCCAAAAACCGGACAGTCGTCCTCGGGCCGCCATGGGTTGGTATGGTGGTTCCGCTTCAATCCGGGACAATCCGGCAGAGTCCGGAAAAACAACAGACTTACGGTGGGCGGCTGCCATGGGCTGCAAACAACATCAACCTTCCCTGAGGCTAAGTTGAACTATTAGTAGGCCAGGTGAAACTCAATTAAATTGCAAAGCACATTTGGCCCTCCAAAATAAAAATCAGAGGTTACAGGGACTACAGGACTGCTTTGGGAAAGAGACAACAAGGTACGTACACCAGTTGCACTTTGTAGGCAGCCATGGTGGGCACGCAAAGTGTTATTGCACACATTTACAGCCTGTGTATCCTCCCTCTAGATGTCTGGAGCAGAGTGTTCCGAGGCGGCCTACGTATCCTCACCATCCTTAAGCAGCAATTACTCAGTGAGTGTAAATTGTTTGTGCAAAGAAATTTGGACCATATACCAATAGCTGCTACGTAACATTTGTGAGTCACCATCCATTAAGTGGAGCCATTGCAGGATGGCTTTTTGTTGCCACTCTATGTGTAGGCATTTGGAGCACATGTGGTCCAGGCTCATGTCCTCACTGGGTTAGATTGGTGTAAAAAGTGTTGTGCTCGAGAAAAGGCCTCCCTATGTTTTGTGTTGGTTTGCCAATGTAGTAAGCACAGATTTTACCCTGGTGCAATGTTGAATTAGTTCCCAAAAAATGGTGTCCATTGTAGTGTAATTGTCACGTACCTGAGCATGGTTTCAAACACAACACATGTATAAGGTAACTGCATTGTGTTGGGTCTGCGAGCCGTACATGATCTGTTAATTGATGCAGCGTAGCCCGGGCCAAACACAACCATATGTCAAGGTGGTACACATTTGGCCAATGGTTGAATGGTTTTGCGTGTGTCAATTTTTGCCTGGGTCACATAATGTTTGTTTTGCAAATACGCATTGTTAGGTGTGTTTTTGGATGTTGTTGGACATGTTTTGGGGCAACACTATCTGGTGTCACGTGTTCTAATTGGCTTCAGAATGGCAGGCCAGGTGTCATGGAGTGTTGGCCTTCTTGAGCCAAGCCACTATGGCTGTTGTGCTGGGTAATGTGTGTGTGTTGATTTGAGGCCACCAATCACCAATTAACGATGACAATGAAGATGTGCCTGCCCTCACAGTTACACCCACAGCCCGGGTTTGCCACATCTACATGGACAATGAATGTCCACACCCTGGGTGGGAGAGGATATGGCACATGCTTGGTTGATGCACCACCATTACACGACATGTCCATGTATTGCCAGGACAATAAAGGTCACTGAGGCAGGCAGCGCTTTCGCAACAACATGAGAATGTCGGCACTGTACCAGAGTGCAGATGTAAATTTGACAGGGATGGTCTAATTACATGTGTGTTGTAAGTGTAGGTGCTAGGTTGGTGTGTGTGGCCGGGAACATGGTGATGGAAGCTCATGATTGTCAGGTACTGATATGAGTAACTATGTATTTGTGTCATGTTACAGGAGCCATCTCAAGTGTCCACGCCATCGGATAGTGAGCATACAGCAGTAAGTTACATTTACACACTCACACAATGTGCATTATTGTTGTGTGGTTATTGATATTTCACATGAGTTGCTAATTTCGGTCTCCATGCAGCCCCAACCAAAGACCAAGAAAAAGCAAACCAAAGGAAAGGGTCCAATACTCAGATCCTCAGGGGCCAAAGTTGTTGCTGCCCGCAAGACTGTGGTAATTGATGTTTTTTTTTTAGGATTGGTGTCCACGTTGCCTAACTGACATGTGTTGTTGTTTTGGGACCATACAGGCCCTTGTTTGTGGATTGAGATATTTCCGCATGTTGTGTGCCTTATCACAGGTGGCTGCCCAGCGCTTGGGGAAAAAAACTACTCGAGTTAGCCTGACAACTCATAGGCAGGGGCGTAAAACAGGGGTAAGTTGTTAAGGTACATGCCACATCCAACATGGGTGTCCTTTGGTGGTGGTGTCACAACAACACTTACTTAGCAGACCTGCTTTTATGTAGCACACATGATGCTTTGGTTTTGTGCCTGATGCAGGTCTGGTTTGTTTGTGTGTTTAGTGTTTAAGTGTTTGATTTCGCATGTCCATTGGCTCACCTCATGTGCCACACATGTAGGAAAAAGGTGGGACAACTTCACAGACAAGGGTCATTGTTGTGGATTGCAAGGCCAAATTAAGGAGTGAGGAGATAATAAATTTGATCCAGGCCCACCCATCCATCTGGGATCAGAGAGATGAAGGTCATCATGACATCTCCCGCAACAGACAACTATGGAGGGAGATCACTGGTGAAATATTTTCCCAATTTCAGCATATGACGGCCACACAACAGCATGACGCCGGTAAGTTTTTAGATTCGAACTGGGTTTGTGAGCTTGATGTGCTCTGTTGTGTATCTGGGATGAAGATAGCACATGCAGCATTTTTTGTTGGTGGCGTAATGGTGTTTTTTGTGCTGTTTAGTGAAACAGGTCCAAACAAGGTGGCGATCTCTCCGTGACCGTTATGTGAAGGACCGCCGTAATTTGAAGAAATTTCAACGAAGTGGGTCCGGGGCAGTCCCACCTGTGCTGTATCGTCACTATCACCAACTGTCGTTCCTTCAGAATTCTGTGGAGGGTCGTGCGTGAGTGTCATGATGTAGTCCTTTAAGACTGTGAATTGTGTGTTTGTGGTTGAAATGACACTTTCCTTTACTTGCACAGGACACACTCAAGTATGCCAGCCTCGTTGGGTGATCCCACTATGAGTCCAGTTCAGGATGTGCCTTCTGCACAAGTGCCATCAGTTGAAGGGCAGGTCCCGGGGCCAAAACAATTGACATCTGTGGACCCCATAGGGAGCGGGAGCTCAGTCTCGCAACCTACTGCTGCTGCGGAGCCAGCTATCAGCAGGGCAAGGAAACGGTCAGTTGCCAAAACAGAGACTGATCTTCTGCTGATTGATGGGATGCAGAAGATGGAGGATAACTGGCGGATGGAGAAGCGAGAGCTGCAGCGTCAACTGGATGAGCTCAAGGCAATGGTCCAAAATCCACCCAGAAATGAGGCCCAGATGTTTATGCTATCTTATGTATCCCATATCTCATCATTTCCCCCTCGAAAGATGATGTTGTTTAAGCGACAATTTCAAGCTTTAGTGGAGGGCTTATTCGAACATTCGGAGGGGGATGGTGAAGGTGATGTGACCCTGATGAGTGTTGTTTAGGGGCATGATGCCATGGCCTGACAGTTAGCCGAATGTGGCGCGGAGATGATTGCAAATAGTGTTGGGGCCATATGTGTGTGTGATGACTGTCTGTTTATGTTAAGCGTGAACAAACATGCGCAAGAAGCCATGTGTGTGTTTGAGTTTAAGTCTTGTGTTTTTTTTAAACATGTTTAATTTTTGGGGGCACAGAGTGTGTGTGTCTTTGTTTGATTATTACACCACGTTTTGATGGCAACCATCGTGTATGTTTTTGGCTCTTTACTTGGTTTGGCCTCCCGTGCCATGGGTGTGTGTTGATCCCACCATAACACCCTATGTCCAAAACACACACTATAGTATGCCACCCATGACATTATGTCGTGACAAGTGTGACGACAAGCTGGGCAAGCACTTGTTCCATTATGTGCATCATCAGCATTTGCAGGTCCATTCTTTGCCAACATAGCGTATGTACAGTATAGGTGACTTGTGAGCTTATACTTGACACACAAACAGAAGCTTATGTGTAGATTTGTTACGTGTGCTTCACAAGTAGAGTTGACCTACACATCTGAGCACTAACCAGTCCTGGGTCGGGGGCCCAGCAGGTGACTACAATTAAGCCACACAATAATGAGTTTATCTTGACATATCCAAACACACATATGCAGTTAATTAGGCACTATGAAGAGCTGACGGTGGCTTTTGCTATTGTTGCTAAATAATTGTGAAAGTTTGTTCAAAAACAGTGTTTGACACAAGCAGCGATTTTAATGTGGAAACTGACACAAACATCCAAGGCGGAACATTTCCCACTACACATTACAGAAAAACATAAGTGAACACATTTCCAAAAAAGACACAATGAGTCACAACAGCCTAGATGGCAGGTTGTAGCCTGTCCCCTCTGCCCCTCACATGTTCCAAGTAGGCTGCATAGTTATCCCGCACCTCCATGGCCATAGAAGTCCCTCTGACCCCAGCTGGCTCCATCCCAATCAGAGGTGACTGCCACTCTTGAGGATTGATCTGAATTGGTTCATTCTGCATGACCAAATTGTGGAGACATATAGTGGCTTTGATGACACTGTCCACATTTTTGGGATGCAGCAGGATCGTCGTCTGGAGGACACGCCATTTGGCGGTGAGGATGCCAAAGGCACACTCCACATGTTGTCGGGCTGCACTTAAACAGGCATTAGGGATGAGCGAGTCTACTCGCTAGGACTCGTTACTCGGCGATTCTTAAGGGACTCGCTGGACTCGGGAATCGGCGAGTCTTTTAGCGAATACTCGCTCACTAACGAGTCCACATCGAGCGTAGCTTTGCGGCCGGCGCGTCGGTTTGCGGCAGGAGGAGGTAAGGTCAGCTTTGACAGCACCCCCCCCCCGGTTCTCAAGGCTGCCCGGACCTGACAGCACCCCCCCCCCCCCCCCCCCCCGGTTCTCAAGGCTGCCCGGACCTGACAGCAACCCCCACCCCCCCCAACCCCCCCGGTTCTCAAGGCTGCCCGGACCTGACAGCACCCCCCCCCCCCCGGTTCTCAAGGCTGCCCGGACCTGACAGCACCCCCCCCCCCCCCCCAGTTCTCAAGGCTGCCCGGACCTGACAGCACCCCCCCCCCCCCCGCTTCTCAACCAGGGCCGGGGATACCTAACTGCCACCCAGGGGAAGAGGCTCCAGCCAGCCCCTGAGTCCAATGCAAGTGAATGGCAATCTGCGAGTCCGAATCCTAGCGAGTCTGCGATTCCGAGTCCTGTATTCTCTATTCGGGACTCGCGAATCCCTATTCCCTATTCATTAACATTGGACTCGCTAGACTCGCCACGAGTACCGAGTCCTGGGCTCGGACTCGTGCGGGTCTAGCGATTCCGAGTAATTTAGGACTCGCTCATCCCTAACAGGCATTAAAATGTTGGCAACGAGGATTTTGGTGCCGACTCGAGTATGGTTTTAGTAGGTTCTGGTGTATTTGAAATGCCTCATCTGCAACCAGAAAATAGGGAACCCTTGGCCCAGCAGTACCGGGCAAAGGTGATGGTGGGGGAATTTGAAACTGGTGAGTGTAGAGGGCTTGGCCCATGATGCTATCCTGGAACACCCGGGAATCATGGCTTCGGCCATAGGCACCAATGTCTACCGCCACAAAGCGCCCTTGGGCATCTGCGATGGCCATGAGAACCACCGAATAAAACTTCTTATAGTTGAAGTACTGTGAGCCACTGTTTGGTGGCTTCTTGATGGCCACATGCTTCCCATCAAGGGCACCAACACAGTGTGGGAAATGAGCAAGATTTTCAAATGTGGCCGCATTTTGTAGCCAGAGCTCCCGTGTGGGTGTTGGTAAGCATTGTAGATGGAGCTTGTTCCAGATTACTTCACAGGTTTCTGGTACTATTGTCGAAATGGTGGATCGTCCAAGGCGGAACAAAAAATGTAAAGACGCATATGTCTCTCCTGTAGCCAAAAACCTGAGTGAGGGAAAAGGCAACACGATTAGGACTGAGACACATAGTGACATGGTAACATAGTCAAGCAATATTGTTATGTGAAGTTACAGACATGTGTTTGCATACATGGGCTGACATGGTGATACCCAGGAGCCAGCACAAGAGGCATGGGTGTACCCAGGATCAAAACTAGGGGGGGGCAAGCCATGATCAATCCCGCCTTCTGTGGTCCTCAGAGGTGTGTGGTGAACGTCATATTCAACCGGGTGCATTGTGGGGGCTGATTACATGTACGACCAGGCTCTGGCACATGTGCAGTGCGCATATTGAAGCCGGGCCGAACACGTGATCAACCCCCGCAATGCCCCGGGCCGGATATGACATTCTGGCCACGCGTCACAGTAGCACAGGAGGCGGGAATTTCAAAAAGAGGAGAAAACAACAAAAGGAATGCTGACTCACCAGGAAAAAGAGGATTTAATTGCATATATTTTTTATTTATTCATTAGATGGACTTACAACAGGATAAACACATACAGGACACAAAACATTGCACAGCCCCGGACTCTCACATAATCATTTAGGTCATATACTTTATAGCCAGCACATAATTTATTGCACAACCCGATCTCTCAGCAGTAAAACCACCTATCACAGCAAGTGACAGCCTAAATCAAGGGTATATACAAGTGTATAGTGGTTCAGAGGACCAGGAAAAAGTGCAAAGTAAAAGTGCAGATGCATTCATTACCTGCCTAGAGAGAGAGACCGGGACCGCTGTGGGATGGACCCCAACAGCCGTTTCGCAGGCTACACTGCCTGCTTCTTCGGGGGGAAGTGTAATGACCCGTGCCTGCAGGTCTCATTATATACACTACCACACCAGGCATCATTACAGTGAAGCCGAGGCAGTAGGCGGAGCTACAACCCGACATCCTGGCAGCGTTCTCACCTCACATCCTGCTGAAGTGTATGTGTAAACAAGCAGCAGGGGAGTGTGGTGTTGCCATGGAAATCAAGGAGCTTCCGCAAACAAGCCCATGCCGCTGCAAATATGGGACGCGTCACCATAGCAGCGGTGGGGAAGCAGAGGCTTATCACTGTAAGATGCAGGAGCTGCTAAAGTCTGTGGACATAACCTTCCACATGAGAAATAAAGAAAGGAGAAAAGACAGGAAAACAAAAGTAAGCTGGCATGTCATACATTTATATCCCACCCAACTAATCCCAATCCCCTTCCACATTAGTCATATTTATGGATAAGGCCACAGACGAAAAACAACTCCATGATACATTATAGCTCAAGGTGGTAGCGTCGACCAATGGCACAGGGTCATCCATCCAGAGAAGCGGATAAGGGTGAAAACACACAGATCTATAAAAATATATAAAAAAGAACAAGAGTTAAAATCAGATCACATCATCTTTTTATATTAACAGAGGAATGGTGAGAATGTCACTGTCTCATTGAGACCCACCGGTGCCAGAGAACCAAGTGTGATAATCCACTTGGTCTCGCACTGGGCCAATCGCTTCCTTAAATCTCCCCCCCTAATCCCCCATGGATGACGTCAATCCCCAGAAAGGAGAGGAAACGTGGGTCACAGCGATGATGTTCCCTAAAGTGCCGTGGTAAAGTTTTAAGACCAGCCACATCCTCAGCTCCTACCTTCGCTGCATCACATATATCACGGCAGTGCTCCCTAACTCTTACACGGAGCTCTCGGGATGTGAGTCCAACATATATGCGAGGACAACTACATTTAGCGTAATAGACCACATATGTGGTACTACACGATATGTAGTCCCTGATCATATATCTTTTAGTGTTGTCAGCTGATTCAAACGTATGTCCTCGCAGTATATTGGCACACGCCGCACATCGACCGCATGGGAAGCATCCCTGTCGTGGCCCTCTTGATCCAAATAAAAATGGCACCTTAGGGACATAATGGCTGTGGACCAATAGATCACGTAAATTCCTACAACGCCGGGGTGTCATGGGAGGGTATTCCGGTAGGCAGTGTCTAAGGACACTATCAGAGCGAAGTACTGCCCAGTGTTTCGACAAAATGGACCTCATCCTTCTCCAGTCCTGGTTATAGGTAGAAATGAATCTAACCACTCCCTCCTCTTTACCCTTACCTGACCCTCCAGACCCACTGTGGGCCAGCAGTTGTGTACGAGAGACACTTTTGGCCCTATTATAACCAGCCTTGATAGATCTTTTGCTATATCCTCTCTCCTCGAATCTAGTCCTAAGTTCACCAGCCCGCTCCTCAAAGGAAGCTTCTGTAGAGCAGATCCTCTTCGTCCTTAGGAACTGACCGACAGGGATAGCCCTGATTGTTGCCCGGTCGTGGGAAGAGGAGGCATGCAGGAGGGAGTTGACGGCCGTTGCTTTCCTAAAGAGATCAGACTGTAGAGAGCCATTCTCATCAACACTCAATCTGATATCCAGGAAGTCAACAGTCGACTGACTATAAGTGTATGTCAATCTGATATTGATATCATTGGCATTCAACTCCCCCATGAATGCCTCCAATTGCTCCACCGTGCCGGTCCAAAAGAAAAGTAAATCGTCGATATATCTGATCCAGCACTGCACATGGGACACGGCCCCCACCCCCTCGCCGCCAAACAACTCCCTCTCCCAAAGGCCAAGGAAGAGGTTGGCGTACGAGGGGGCGCAGGCCGCCCCCATGGCAGTGCCCTGGGTCTGTAGATAATACCGATCCTTAAAAACAAAAAAATTATGGGTCAGCACGAATTGGAGCAATTCCATCACGAGCTCGCGCAAGCCGGGATCCCTGTCGGTCATCCCCAAGAAGAAGCGGACCGCTGACAAACCATCCTGGTGTCTGATGCTGGTATACAGAGATTCTACATCTGCTGTAACCAAAAGGGTACCCTGATCCACAGAGACCCCATCCACCCTCCTAAGGACGTCCGTAGTGTCTCGGACATATGACGGCAGGGTCCCCACTAGAGGTTTAAGATAGAAATCTATAAACCTGCATAGTGGTTCACTCATGCCGTCTATGCCGGACACTATGGGACGTCCTGGAGGGCTAATGGGGTCCTTGTGGATCTTAGGGAGGAGGTAAAAAGTAGGAATTTTGGAATTTACATTAAATAATCCATCAAAGATTTTCTTAGTAATAGTACCATCCTCCAGGGCCCTTTCCAGGATTGGTTGTAGTTCGGCTAGGAACATATTCAAAGGACTAGATTCGAGGCGAGCATAGGTAGTTCTATCTCGTAGCTGTCGGTACGCCTCCCTCTCATATCCCTCACATGTCCATATCACCACATTTCCCCCCTTGTCAGCAGCTTTTATCACAACATCGTCCCAAGCTCGTATCTCTTTTAAGGCTTGTCTATGTTGAGGTGTGAGATTATCAAATCTACGTCCTTGTTTTATTGTTTTGAAATCCTCCGCTACGAGTTTCGTGAATATCTCAATAGCGGGGCATACTGACAAGGGGGGAAACTTTTTTGATCTTGGACATATGCCGGGAGGGAACATACCTTCAGCCATTCCAGTATTATCTTCCGCCAGGTCTTTAAGTGCCTCCAGTGTCTCTCTTTCTTGTGTGTTGGGTAGCTGTAAATCCAAGTGGCCCCTGCTGTGGAATCTCTTCAACAACAACTTTCTTGAAAATAGATTGAGGTCCTTTATGGCTGTGAAGAAATTGAATACGTCAGTAGGTGCAAAGTTAAGACCCCTCAGGAGGACCTCCCGTTGTGATTCTGTCAGAACATGTTCTGACAGATTAATTACCTCAAGGGGTTTTTTTGTTTGTTTGGAGCCAGATGGAACTTTCTTGTGATTTTGTTTATTCTTAGCCCTGGTACTGATGCCATCGCTTCCTCCGGGCTCGGAATGGGATTCCTCAGAGGAGACAAGAGATACCACAGAGGGAGTTCTAGACGGTGGGGCTATGGGTGCAGACAATCACTGTTAAGTGATGGATTTTCTTATATTAAAAGGAATGCTGACGTCCAGCGAGGCATGCTGCAATCCAATGAGGAGGCAGTGTAGAACCTCGCCTCTCTGCTGGCTAAGGCCAACTTGAAAGTGGTGTCCCTCCTCCCCACAAATACAAGTGCGTCTGCACCATCACACGCACATAAAAGAACTTCACAGAAGAATCCACAACAAGGAACATTAATGGCAATGGCAGGCTTGGTACAAGCGTAACGACACACAATGATGGTGGCACAGCTCAGGGCCTGTAGGCAGACACAGTCCTGCATCCTCATAGCACAGGAAACAACACAGCTTGGCAACCGGGCCAGCAATGGCCGTGGTGTGTAAGCAGAGGGACAATGCATCCTGCACCAGGGGTGTACATAGAAACCATGGGTCCTCATTGTCGAAGTTCTAATTGCCCCCCCCCCCAAAAACAAACAAACATATTTGGCTGGGGTACCTAACTCACAAGTTTGCAGTTGTAACAAAGTAATTTTCCTCTTATTGGAGCCCCTAGATTTCCCTTTAATTGCCCCTATCAAGTGTGATGGCAGCAAAAGTGCCCCCCACTTGATGATCCCCCACTGTGAATTCCTACACACACACACTGAATGTAGACCCTACTGTACCCCCTTAAACTACCCCGACACAGTATGATCCCCAACTGGGACACACACACAGCCCTCCATATAGTGTAATGGACCCGACACCTGGTCACAGTATAATGGCGCCAAACACAGCCCTCAAATAGCCCTCCAAGTATTATCATGCCCCACAGAGCCCCACAAATGTTAGAATAGCTTCCATATAGTATAATCCATATAATACTCCATATCGTATAATGCACCCCCATAGTACTCCATATAGTAGAATGCCACCCCCATTGTACGCCATACAGTATAATGCACACCACCAGAGGCATCAAGAACATATAATGCACACCCAGAGGACTCCAACCACATATAATGAACCCCCATCGGGCTCCATCACATATAATGCTCCCTCATAGGGCTCCATAACATATAATGCACCCCCATAGGGCTCCATCACATATATTGCTCCCTCATAGGGCTCCGTAACATATAAAGCTCCCTCATTACATACACATGTACACATTATCTCCCATCACTGGACACATTGATGAACCACAAAAAATTAAAAAACCAGTAACCTCTCTCCTCGATTCTCAATGGTGTCTGCTTGCAGCTCCGGTCTCCCCAGCGTGTCTGCCGCTCTGCAGGACCCGGGCAGCACCGGTGCTTGTTGATGATGCCATAGCTCCCCGATATCCTGATATGCAGAGTGGCAGACAGTGTCTGCCAGCTCCACTACAGGAGCGGGCCCGGCATCTGTGGTGAAGCGGCGCTAGCAGCAGGTGCCCTCCGCTGATGACGGCCACTGGTTACCACTGCCCGAGGCAACCTATTTAGGTTGTCTCATATCATGGGTGCACCCCTGCGTGGAGGGAGAATGTAGGTGCCAGGCTTCAGGGGGGAGGCAGCAGCCCCCCCCTGCCCCACGCTGGGTACGCCCATGACAAGAGGCCATGGCCCAAGGAACCCCAAACACATTCTTGACAACACTTACTTCCCCAGGCCACATATGGTCCACACACATCTTCGACGCAGCAGCAAGTACGATCCTTCAAACACATATATGTGTAGCTATGATGTTGTTATAGTGACCCATGGGTACCAGAACTACATGTTACAATATAGACCGTAACCGACATATAGGGTGGGGTGAGATTTTTAATTCCCATTTTGTTCAAGCCCTCCAGATCCAGATGCTGTGCAGGCCATTTGCATAAGGCAGGTGTTTTTTTCTAAATAGTTGAGGGCCCAAACATGTCCCCAAAGTGCTGTGTACACATGGCTGAGGCTGAACAAGCCGTGTATTATCCACTTAGTTAAGCAATGATGTGAAAAGGAAAGTGTTTACTGTTCCTTTCCAAACCGGTGGATGACATTTCATTGTGACTTTCATGTGTGTGGGTGTGTGGGCACCACTCGATACATATTTGTTCCAAACAGCTATCCGTATATTTGGCGGCACATTCCACATTTTCACATTTAGCATACATGTGGAAGCAAGGAGGGCAACAATATACTGGCACAGCATTGGTGCTGAGAATACATGATGGGCAACGCATCACCCGGATTGAAGGTCAGTGACCTGGTGTGCAACATGCATCATGCATGGTCAATGAGCCAGGCAGCAGATCCACAGCCAGTTCCAGACTTGGTTTTTTAGCAATGGTGCACACATCATGTTAGCGTATGGGTAGGTTTTTAAGATTGCCTTTACAGATCTTTGCTGTATTCACACCAAGTAAACATTTAACACAAACAACGCATCTGGGACCAGCCGCATGGTGGCCCAGAGAGGACACTGGTGCAAGTGATTGGCTAGCCTACATTTGGGATCCTACATTCCGGCTTGTGTTTGGATCAACCCACAGTATCCAAAGGACCCTTGTGCTGAATGATCTTGCAAAACAGTGGGTGGAGATGATATTATCCAGACCATACACACATGATGCTAATGGCTACACTCAGGTGCAGACAAGATGTGGTGCCTAGGATGTGCTGTGCCAAGTGGATGTGCCCATGAAATAACAGACATTTGTGGTTGTTTTTCAAAATGCTAACAAGCGGGTTATTGTGCTCACTAAATATTTGTCCATGAAGCAAGTCAGCAGCACAACATAGGCCACACAAACAATGCCCTGGTGGACACTCATAGTGGGCGTGGGGAAAATGGATGATATGCCATAACATTCTACAGCGGCTCTGTAAATTTACACAACACCATTGAGCTACATTGTACACAGATGTTTGCAATCACATGCTAAAGCACTGGGGTGGGGGACATTGTTAGTCAATCAATGAAGATACATGGATTGATGTGGGCTCACAGGCGTATATGGTGTCTGGGGCATGGAGGTGATGTTTTTTTTTTTTGTTGGCCTATACATTGCCAGACCAAAAGCGCTGAGCCCAATATAGAGGCCACTGGTTTGGAAATTGATGACACATGATGCAGTCATGTTGTGTATACATTTTCACACACTCCTGGCCATCTTTGGGTCGTTTAATTTGTTAGATTATTTGGTGTTCACTTATGTGATTTGTAACCAACACACATCTTGATATATGTGGAGACAATACTGAGGTACACACATGATACAAACACAATGCTAATTGCCCAACACAAGGCAAGGACCCAATGGCATCACACAATGTATGAATACCAGGAGAATGATGAGCACAAGGGTACACCGGGCATCTGTTGCAACATCTGTAGAGTCAACACCTGGCACCATTGTTAGTACAACAAAGGCCAGCCACACATCAGAATAATAGTGTACAAGAAACATGATGGAACATAGGGGCCAAACAAGAAAGGACTTAGCTCAAACAAACCACACTACTGTGCCCATTGTCCGTAAAACATTATTGGACACATTGCCACATGTAGCAGCATGCAGCAGTTGTTATGCCGCTACATGAGTGGGGTATATGTGTTCAATATTACTGAGTGAACATGGTGGACAGATGACACACATACCTTAAGGTGACCACCAAACGTTCAGCAGGGCTGATTGCTAGTCTGCAGGACGTGTCCTGACGGGCAATGTCATCCTCAACCAGGGCCAGCAACGCCTGAAACGTCCCCATGGACATGCGCAGGAACCGTTGAAATTTTGGTGGATGATGGGTCAATTGCTGGAACAAGGTGTGGAACGCACCATGGTGTGGACGGAGCTGGTTGACAGGATGCACCCATACACGACGCTGTCTACGTTGCCTTCTTTCCTCCTGGTGGCGGAGCAAAAGATACCGCATCCTCAAGAACACAGACACTTCAGCCATTGTAGCAGCTCAAAATCAATAGCCAAGGCACACATGACTGTTGTGGAATGGGCCTTTAATTGGGCACAGGGT
The DNA here is from genome assembly GCA_033576535.1 of Allobates femoralis. NCBI lineage: Eukaryota > Metazoa > Chordata > Amphibia > Anura > Aromobatidae > Allobates > Allobates femoralis. Next base: position 355,846,317 of record JARQOC010000006.1, on the reverse strand, counting down.
GTGGTTTTCAGAATTAAACCCATTGAGCTAATTTAGGGTCAGTTAACAACACAGTGTGCACACGTCCCCTGGTCTTCACATGACTATCCCACTCCTCACACCCTCACATGCAACGTGCAATGGGCGGGCCCAGGAGCTTGACTTTTTAAGGATAATTGACAACACAAATCGGACAGATACCATCCGATTTGTTATAAATCCGGACACCGGATGACGATTCCGCGAACGGAACATCGGGATAGGATTCTCATAGACTCTATATTGACAGCCGCCGGTTTGTCCCGGATCCGGCATGAACCGGGACAATCCGATTCTTTATAGCGGCGGGGATGAAGAATGGTGGGAAGCCGCAGCCACCATCCGATACACGCATGGCACTTTTGGCCCAATACGTTTACCGCATGCCTTGTTAGTGACAGATTGTCACTGCAAATATCTGTGTGCCCGGCATTGCGTTCACCGCATCCGGATCCGGATGCGGTGAATGCAATTTAGGTTTTCAATGTGACCCTACCCTATCTCAGGTACCAAGGCAAAATATGGTGAGTTCAACACAGTGTGATCCCCAACTGTGAACCCTACACAACCCTCCATTACATGTAGTATAATGGCTCTACACCTCTTTGCAATGGCCCTCACATCTCTCTGCACAGTATGATGGACCGCACACAAACCTTCACTATGTGTAATTGCCTGTATATAGTACCCTCCATAAAGTATAAAGGCTCCCTCATAACCCTACAAATAGTATAATGGCCTCTACATAGCCTTCCAAATAGTATAATGGACATCCATAGCCCTGCATATAGATGAATGCCCACCTCATAGTCCTTCATATAATATATTTAACCCCCATAGTCCTTTACATAATATAATGCACACCCCATTGTACTCCATATACTGTAGGATAATGCACTCCCCATAATCCTCTATATAGTATAATGTACCCCCATATTCCTTCATATAATATAATGCATCCCATTATCCTCCATAAAATATAATGCACACCTCAAAGTCCTCCATATGGTATAATGTATCCCATAGTCCTCCATACAATATAATGCGCCCCATAGTCATCCAAAGAAAAGGATGCACACCTGATAGTTTTCCTTAGAAAACAATGCACATCCCATAGTCCTCCTTATAGTATAATCCCCAGCATATAGTAACCATATAAAATAAGGGTAACCCAATACTCTTACATTTTAAATGCAAAACCCCATAGTCCTCCATAAAAAATTTAATACACACACCCCCCAAAATAAAAAATTTAAATGCTCCCCCCATAGTCCTTCATATATTTTAAATGCAAAAGATGCCCCCCCCAGGCTATGGGGTTTTCGGGAAACCCGGGCCGGTGGGGTCTCTCGGGGGTTTTCTTGGTAGTCGTGCCCCAGTCCCGTGCCCTGGGATCAGTCCAAAAAGGGGGTATTTAAAAGGGGGATTTGTTGTGAAAACCCCCCGGGGGGGATGTGATCGTAGGACCACCGCTGCCGTTTTTCCTGTGGGGACAGTGACTTGGGGCCCAGATGGGTGGAAAACCCTCCTTGGGTAGGGCGGGGTCCCCAGGGCGGGAAAGTAGATGTGATGGAGGGGCCCTGGTGAGGGATTGTGTTGGGTTTGCATTTTCACTTACTTCAAAACTGCAGCTCTCCAGCCAGTTTTGCGGGATGAAATCTGTGGGTCCTCAGGCGGGGGCTTTACGCGACAAATGGAAGGAAACAGTCTCAGGCAGGGAAGAGGCTTTCTGGGTACTTTTAATTTGGGTTTCCACAGCAGTTTTTAACCCGTTTAAGTTCTTTTGTCACACTTTTTAAACTTCAGCACTTTCTCCGGGTTTTTAGACTGTGCAGCTCAGTCTCAACGGGGGGTTCCTCACCCCCGGGTTCAGTTGGTCATCGGGGGACTATTTGGGTGAATGTTTAAATTACAGTCAGGGGGCACCAGTGCTTGTTTTGACGGGCGTGTTCTTAGGGGTGTGGTGGAAAGTTAGGTGCGGTCTTTTAAAACACATACCCCAAACCGGTTTTGTTCGTGATTAGGGTCTGGATTATTCCCCCCGGTCACCTCTTCGAGCCCGTTTCCTGGCCCTGGGGCTAGCCTCCAGTGTCCCAGGTTAAAATATTTGGGACACCAGGCTCCTTTCACTCTCCCCTGTTGCTAAAGGTGCCTCCCGCAGCTTTAAAGGGCCATCGGGCTGCCGGGCCTTTGTCCTCCCAAACCCTTCCTTCAGCTGTGGGGGGTCTTTCAGCCTCTCTTCCTTCCCATAAACCCCCAGGTATGGAGTGGGCTTTCTTCCTCGCGGCTATTTTCCTCACGGGATTCTGCGCCTCCAGGGAACCCAAAACCTCCCGGAAAGGGCTCTCTCATACTTCTGTTCTTCTTCTGTTCTTTTTCCCCCGTTCTGCTCTCCTGTTCTAACTTCTTCTCCTCCTCTAACTGTGTGTCCCCAGGGGTTTTCTA